>JASSUY010030983.1:0-14673 GCA_032466535.1 Forpus xanthops | reverse complement strand
TTGGACATAGCCTTGGGTGACATGGTTTAGTGGGAGGTGTCCCTGCCCATAGCAGGGAGGTTGGAACTAGATGATCTAAAGGTCCTTTCCAACCCTAACTATTCTATGATTCTATAACTCCCACGGGTTGAGATAAGAACAGTCCAGTAACTAAGGTATAACACAAACTGCTACTGCTACCACCAATAATAATAATGATCAGGGAAATAACAAGAGAAGAGTATATAACCGCTCACCACCCGCTGACCGATACCCAGCCCAGCCCAGCAGTAATCTAACCCTTCTGGGTAACTGCCCCCAGTTGATATACTGGGCATGATGTGATGTGGTATGGAATACCTCTTTGGGTAGTTTGGGTCAGGTGCCCTGTTTCTGCTTCCTGCTGGCTTCCCCTCCTCCCTGGCAGAGCATGAGACTGAGAAAGTCCTTGGTCAGAGTAAACATTACTGAGCAGTGACTAAAACCATCAGTGTTATCAGCGCTACTCCCAGGCCAAAAGTCAAAAACACAGCACTGCACCAGCTACTAAGAAGGAGAAAAGTGACTGCTACTGCTCAACCCAGGACAGTGCTTATCTAGTTACTTAATGTTGCTAGTGTTGAAGCTCCTGTTTGAAGCCTGCAGTGCTTCACCCCTTGCAAGCTTCTACCCAGGGAAAAATTATTCTTAATCATCCCATGTCCAAATTCCAGATTTAAGTGGAATGAAATACAAAATAGCATGCAAATGTTTTCCAAGCTTAAAACATTTTTTTGCAATGGAACCTCAAAATTATTTTAAAGTAAGCATTATAAACTAGCAAATTATTTTAAAATAGTTTGCAGCACAAGAAATCCAGAAGTAACACATTGGATCCTGCTTCAGAATCAGGAAATTAATTGGGGATCATGGTTTCCAAAAGGCTTTGCTCTTTGTGTTCCATTTGGAATGGGAAGAAACTGGTATAAGGCATCATCACTTGAAGAACAGAATGAAAGGCAGTCATTGAATCACCACCAGTCAGCAGGCCGAGGGTGCTAGCTCTGTATCACCAAGAGGGAAGAAGTCTCTCCTGTCTCCCTTAGCAATATTTTATGCTAGTGACCTGGAACAGGCTTTTTCATTTGAATATTGCCATAGCCATGCTGTAGATGAGGGTGCAAGATTAAAGGAGAAATCTTGTTCTGCCATCTCAAGAAGAAATCTGTCATTTGCACGGCTTGTCTTCATAATAAGAGCATAAGTGAAATTTTCTAAATTCTTTTCATTTTAGTAATTAGAGATTTATCTAAGCGAAGGCAGGCATTTTAAATAATGATTTTGCTTTTTAAAGCTAGGAAGGGGGAGAAAGGAATATGCTAATGGCCAAATCAGTGGAATTTTTGTGTACAAAAGGTATGAATGATTTGATGGTCCAACGTCATCAGTGTTACAAAATATAGGTCAGGTACCTGGATTAGAAGCAAGCAGCATCAACTCAGTATAGGAAATTCATACTTAAAAGGGAGGCGGTGTGGTGTAAATGTGACAGAGAACCACATGCTCCTCTAAAATGTTTGAACTGTAGAAGAATCCATTAAGCTGTATTATACAGTTACAGAGCAAAGTGAACCCCATTACTGAAAAGTATACTTTGCTCTCTATCCCTGTAATGACACAAGTCAACTTTGGATTTATCATATAAATACCGCTTAAGAAAGATTTTAAAGCCATGTGCAATTTAATAAAAATGTTTAATGTAAATCAACACTCTGAATTAAGAAAGGATTGTGTCCTTGAAGAGTCTGTGAAGAACAGAAAACTTCACAAATTCTTGTGTTTAACATTACTTTTTAATATCCTTGCATTAAAAATGAATGATTACTTTTTAATATTACTTGTAACCAACTATCCCCTACTGTATAGATACATTTCTTGTATGATTTTATTATATCCTCAATAATAGTACCTATAAGCTCAGATTTCTTTTGAATATAAATGATTGGAAACAATATCTACCCTAAAGCATCTTTAATGTCATTATAGATGGGTAGGAGTAAATTAAGCGGTATTTAGCCACCAAAGTCTTTAATTTCATTGCATTTGAGTAGGAGTTAGACATTATGAGGTCCAATTAAAAAAGTCACTAATGTTTTTACATCTGAGTAGGAGTAAATTAAACAAAATCACTCCTGAGCTGCTAATATCATTTTAATTGTATGTCATTCAGTTTCTAACAGCTGTTATAACACAGTAGATAATGAGTCAAGCTCAACAAATCATCTGAGCTCCAGGTACCATGGCTTCTAGGGGTGAAGGTAGAGTTTAGGGATGGACAGGGAAACTGTTGCAAGTTAGGAAGCTAACAGGAATGATATCAGACCTGACATCTCTTGGTTGATGAGACCTGTGTTCATCTAAAAATATCACCCTAACAAGAGCTAATCTGGCAAGGCTGCAAGCCAGGCCATTATTTCTAGTGTTCCGACATTAAAGAAAAAAAAATAAAGGGGGGGGGGAGAGAAGCATTTATCTAGAAGATGCAATTTACAGACTGAACACTAGAAAGGCTAATTCCATTTATTCACACCTCATGAATAATTCATTGTTTGATTTAATGTTAATCTTGATGATGAGACAATGGTGAAACAATACTAGACAACATATAGACTTAAATATGTGAAAAATAAAAAATCATATCCTATCACAAGCATTATTATTTTTTGATCTATAACAGATAATATTGCATTTTCCTCATACCTGGAAATCTTTTCACTTTAGTAAATAGCAAATTTAAGACAAGCTGTTGCACTTCATATCGTGACTGTTAAAGAGACTAGAGTCAAAAATACCCTTCATTGAAACTTAAATTACTATAAAACAATAGATATTTTCCCCTAACAGCAGTGCAACCCATTACAGAATGCTAGGCTTCCATCAGGAAAAACTGCAAGGTTTTAAAGCTGTTGCTAATTTGTAAGCATGAAATCTTTTCTGACATTGCTGTATGTGTACATGTTTGACGGCTAAGAGTAAATATTCCTTTAAAATACACGTTTAATGTAAGACCTGAGAGACGAGGGGTATTTGACTGAAACTTCACATCTTGTTCCAAACTCAAGTTAGATGTTGGCTTCATTTGTAATAGCACAGTTTCATTTGCCCTATGCAGTTGAATGCTCTTGTCTCTTTGCAGAAAATGGTGAGGGCAAAGAAGTTATTATGGGCTATGTGTGTATATGTATTTGAAGCTGCTTCTGGCTCATATTATACGTTTGGAAAGTCCCATCAACTATCTCTTGGCTATGTAATCAAAATCCTGTAAAGGGGAATCTGTGGTTCTGTTTCTTTCTTACATATGGGGCAACTGGTCAAGGACCACTTTAATAAAGACCTTAGACCCGCCCGTCCTTTTACCTCTGCAAGACTGAATGTCTGCAAGAGTTCAAAGGATGTGAGACATACTGCTTTTTCTTCCTTCATGGTTAGGGAGAAAGTCGGTGCTGCTGGACAGTGGAAGCAACTGCAGAACTGCAAAATGTCTTTCCTAGGGCTTGAGGATACACAGTTATAAAAGGATGGCTTGCATGTAGCTACAGCAGACCCCTCTTTCTCAGGGTTTCTCCTGCAGCCCCTGTCTCTAGATACCAGGATGTATCAAGGCAGCACAGTGGCTAGTGCAGTCACAGGAGAGATGTCTTGTGGTTTTCCAAAATGGAGCCCTCAATGTTCTCCATTGTAAAGGTTAGTTACTTAGTCCAGGTAAATTCCAGGAATGTGCTTTTGTCTATAGATTGTACCCTAGTGTTTGGAGAGAGCTGTCTGTATTGCTATTCTAGTAATGAAAATGTGCCAGAACTGATCCAGTGCCAGTGGATGATTCTGAAAATTGTCAAGGCTCTAAGAGCAGCCTGGCTCTGTGGAGGTAACTGCAGAATTTCAGTTGTAGGGTAAGAAAGTTACTATTCTGTTTTGCTGGATAAAATTTCCCAGTGCTGAGGACAGTGCCTTTTCCACTGCTTCGAATATGATGCTTTGACAAAAATGACTTGTCAAATTCTGCTTCTTCATAAGTATTTATCTTATTTAATTGTGAGAATCTCCACTGAGTCTTTCAATTATAACTTGCAATGTATCAGTCTGTAATTCTAGTATCTTTTACCTTTCTTGCAATAAATATCCAACTGGACATTCTGCACAACTTGAAGTAAGTGGATAAAGAAAAAAAGTAACTGTCAGCAGGTGCAAAGAAGGAGGCAATCCTCTAGTCTCTAGTGAACCTCTCAAATGGAAGGCTGGAGTTTGAGTCAGTTGCAAAAAGAGAATGGGAGGTAGAAATGTTCATTTAGGTAGTCTTGCTTTTAGAACTAATTTTCAAATGAGCAAATATGAGCAGGATTTCCTGCTCAGAATTCAAGTCTGGCTACTTTTTGCATTCACCTTCCATGATGCAGAACACCAAGAAGCCCCAGTCCTGAATTTTAGTTCAGTATTCCCAGCAGGCAAGAGGGCAAGCTCTGTGAGTTGATACTTAAGGCTTTTATGCAGGGTGTGTGAAGAAAAGTTTGAGATCGAGTGTGGGCTAAGCTCTCTGTGCAGATGCATTGTTGCAAACATGCTCTGGGACATTCCAGATTATGTTGTTACCTGGGGGAACAGTGATGAAATGTTTTGATGTAGACTTTTGTCTTTTCTGTGTAAATTACACCTGAATATGTTACAGCTTGTTTCAACTAATATGTTACATAGGTTGGTTGTGTTAGTGTCTCTGAAGTTCCAGTGATAGCACTGCAAAAATAATTACTAAAAATTCCCTACAGCATCTACTCAGGGAGCACTGATGACTCCTGAGGAACTTAATGACTTCTGTCATGTTAAGATTTACTAAGTAGGTAGGATTTTAGTTACTGAAATGCAAGGATGCAGATCTCACTTTGGAATGCTGCTTAATGCCTGTCTGTGGGTAAGTGGCAATTTGTGATACATTTTGCATCTGTACACAACATTCTTCCAGTTGCTTTCTGTGTCTGTCAACCACAGAAAAATAAAGGTCTAACAACTAATACAGTATTAAAATATTAGACCTGGATCTTACTTTCCTGAGAAAAAAAAATAATTAACTATTGCAGTCTTTTATTGCCACTCTTCTCATTCTTCCATACTTTCAACATCCCAGAGTCTAAGTGGTTTGTGAATTGCACTTAAGAAGCACTATAGAATCATAGAATAGTTAGGGTTGGAAAAGACTTTAAGATAATCTAGTTGCAACCCCCCTGCCATTGGCAGGGGCACCTTCCACTAGACTAAGTTGCTCAAGGCCCTATCCAACCAGGATGGGTTCCCAGGCAAAGAACAAATGTCTCACACACACAAGTATTGAATGGCTGATACTTCTGTTTGCAAGGAGAGCAGTTTGGTTCAGTGAAGACAGTTGTTATGGAGTAGTACAAGCTACAAGTAATGAATGTTTTCAATTTTCGATTAATTTTTTTTTCTCATGTCAGTCCTGATTTGATCACTTGCTTCCCTTAATTGCCTCGGTCGGTAAAGCTCTTTAGCTGTTCAAGTGTACACTGTCTCTGTTTAGAATGCCTTTTGGAGGCTTTTATCTTAAGCTTAGAAAAGTTGATCAAAACCATCTTTCCTTTCAAATGGGCCACATTCAATAAAAATGTATATATTTCTCAAAAAGTTCTAGGTAGGTATGATTAAGCATGTCTGATGTAAATTTAGATTACTATTGAATTAACCTTTTGTCTCATGTTCCTCTTACGGTCAAGCACTTAAGTTTCCTATCTCAGAAATGTTTATATCCTTCATACCTGAAAAGTCAGGTTTTGCTCACTACCTGGTATTTCGGAGCTGAGGAACGCTTTCCCCTATGACTGCAACATGTAAGGTATTCTCAGCATGTAGCATGCAGATACATTTGAAGTGTGTGGGCACAAAATCAGGTAGAAGAGCTCTTGAAAATGCATCTGGTTTCAAACAATGAACTTTTAATTCTTCCTGTAATCGTAAGTTATAGAATAGCTTGATGGGAAGAGTTATGTTTACAGTGTGTTCTCAGTTCTTGCTTTGAAGTGTGTCAGTAAATGTAAAAATCAAACTACTCATTGAATTAATCGCAATTGAATCTAGCTTGACCTTTTGCAAATGACAGTACATTCAGTGCTAGCTGAAGGCTGGAATGGTGATCTTGAGAGCTGTTTGTTCACAAAGTTAGAAGGAAATCGCAGAACTGGCTATGCCCTTTGCCCTGGTGTGTAGAAAGCTGAAATAATGAGGTACCAGGGTCTCTGTGCCTAAGCCACCTCCCTGTTAACTGGTGTGCTGGAGTTGGTGAATTACTCATTGCAGGTTCTGCACTATTCTAATGGGTGAAAAAAATCCTTATAGATTATGATATCCATGCCATCTGCTGCAGGCATTCACTTTGTATATATTTCAGAGTAGTTACAGCTGGAGCTGCATTAGGCTAGCCTGAGTTTCACCTGGGCTATCTGAGTGTCTGTGCTTGTGAAGTATTTGGATTAGAGAGAAATCGGGATCCTTAAAGGTCTTTATATTAAAGACCTAGAGCTAGTACTTTTAAGGTGAAGGAACTGCTCATCTCTTTCTGCTAATCTCTTTCCCCCATGCTCTGTGGTCTTCGTACCAGCCTGTTTGGAAGGACCCATTTTCCTGACTGAGTCTCAAAAAAAAAAGATGGTGCGACTTTGTCTATACAAGTGGCTAGCAGTTGTACGTAGGACCTTGTCTTTCTTTTGGGATACTCTAGGGAACGCATATGTACCACTTGGATCTTAGATTTGAGCCGAGACAGGCAAATTCTCTGCATATGTAGTTGAAGAAGGATGCCCTCAGAGTATAATTTACTGCATTTAAGTCAGATGCTTAAAATCAAACAGTCTGTATGTGTCTTGGTAGCCTTCTTTTCTCTGCATTTTGTATACTAACTTGAAAACCTGGATGATAGGAATCTAATGCTTCCTGAGCCTGTGGGCTCTGGGGGCAAGACTGGCTAGATGATCCACTGCATGGATACTCACATACAAATGCACTATGTTGCCTTTCATCAGCTCTGCTAGGGAACAAGAGGATGGAGACTTGTGAAGTCTGCTGCGTCTGCAACTCTGTCTTTCCCAGGCATGCAGTCATCAGAAGTATGGCTCAGATAGTACTGTTTTGCTTACCATTGTACAGGACGCAGAGCAGAAAAGTTTTGCCTATAATTTGCTACATGATATTTTCCTTGGCAGTTGGGAGTCTGTGATCAGTCTAGAGAATTTTACATGACTTAGTGGTGACTTTTTGTTTGGATCTCTAAATCTATAGAAAAGAAAAGCTTTTTGTGCTTTTTCTGTAGTGATCTTCTGCTAGTTGCTTATCTGTACCCCTTTAGACAAAACTATAAAATTACCTTTTACACTTGAACAAAGCAGAGAACAGTGTGGAATAGTGCATTCTGAGTACAAGATTAAACTCAAAATTATTTCATCAAAATAAATAATATATCAGAGACTTAAATAGAGCTCTTTCTAAAGTAAATGACAAGGTAGAGCTTCAGATTAGTTTAACAACTTGCACAGGAAAGTACGTACCTGTAGCTATTTCTCTCACAGGATCTCCAAATTCACAGTCTATGTACCTGTGTGATAAACTTGAATAGATGCTGGCAAAGGGACATCACAGCACAAATATCCTTTTCCTTTTTATGAGCTTTAGACAGACTCATTCTTCTTCAAGCTGACAAAAGCTGAGTTCAGGCAGCTAACAACTCAAAAGAAATGTAGTTGTCAGAACGGGTTTCCAAATATAGTTTTCCCATGTACAACACACGAGACTTAAGTGTTCTGGCATCCAGGTGGAATACATCTGTGGTTCCCTGGTACAAATCAAGTACAATTCATTGCTTTTAACATCTTGTTCTGAGTATTCTGAATATGTTTAGAAAATGTTGGTGCGAGCTGGCAGATTGCTGGTGAGGATGAGTACACAAGGCTGCCACTCTGTCAATGTCATTACAGCCCCACCATTCCTTGATCCATTCTTCTCATCCCTGTAATTCAGGAGAGAAGCTTTGCCTGCACTTTCTCTTGTCTTGAGTTTTCAAGGCCCACCATTCTTTATCAAACCTCACCTTTGGAGATTTTTGTTGTAGCACTTTATAATTCTATTTTTTTTATTATTAAATTGAGGCAATTAGTTTCTTTTTTCCCTCCCTAACTAATTGTTTTTACGTTAGTCTCACTAATCCATAAGTGCCAGTAGTCTCTGAGATACTGTATCTCATTTAATTTCCAAAGAAGCAGAAGAGAGCTAAAACAAGAAAATGTCACAGCATAAACAGATAACAGAAGGGAAGAAAAAACTAGATAAAGCAGTTTCTTATCCTCCTACTTTACATTCATTCACTCAGCGATATCACATGCAACATCAGAGCATTATCATGCCTTGAAACTTACTAATCTCAAGGAGAGTGATAAATAAGATTCCCCTTGCAAAATTGCCAAAAGAGGTCCCATTGCTTATTAGTAGAAACAGTCAATATTATTTCATAATTTTTTTCCCAGAAAATGAGAGTATGATATGAAAGCTATTTTTATTTTTTTTATTATTTTTTTTAAGAAAGGATAATCTTATCACAGTGTTTTTAAAAAACATACAGAAGAAACTCTGGATTTATTTCTTTGGATATTTTTAAAATTAAAAGTTACGTTTTTAGTCCAAGTGAGTTTTCACTTAGGAATTTGAATTGATTTTAAAAAATCAAAGTGAAATGTTTAAAAAAATCTTGAAGGATTTTGATTGACTTAATCTATGTTGTATCTGGGTCTCCATTTGTGGAAAGTTTCATCTTTTTATTCTGATTCCATTATTTCCTAAAAATAGAGGGCTTATTGAAGAAACCTAAGTACTGTTATTTGAGCCATTGAGAGGAAGAGCTAATACTCAGACTTGAAATCATATTATCCCATTTACTTGAACAGGTAGCAAAAAAACAGGATTTTGCACAAGTTCTAGTTCATAGGAGTGCTTGGTGATAAGAGTAGAAACCCCTCAGATTATGTATACAGGGAGTTTCCTAGAGAAAAAAAAAAGAGAAAAGAATGGGAAGATAATTGCACTTTTCAGAGGCACAAACCCCTTCCAGCCAGTGCCACATCAAAATTCCTGCTTTTTCTGAAGGTACTTCTGTTAGCAGCCCAGATTAGCTCCAAATTGCAGAGCAGATTTGGATTTGCATTTGATTTGGGGAAGTGGGATAAGCTTTATTATTTACTACTGGTTAAGTGAAAGACTGATCTGTTTTATCCATCTTGTAGTTAGCCCAACCCTTAAGTTGTTTGATAGCCTAAAGGAAAAAAAACATAGCAAAGGAAAATCAAAATTTTAGAGAATAACATTTATGAAACTTTGACAAAAGTCCTCGAACTTCAGATTTTGATCCTTGCCTTTTGTAAATTAATACTAGTACCAAACTTTTTTACAGTTGAAAGTTACCAAATTATTGCGCACCTGCAGAAAAATAACATGATATTTTTTCTATGTCAGAGACTTGCTTAAGAAAATTTCTATTTAAAATGTAACAAACCAGACTTAAGTATATCCTAATGCCTTGGTATACATTTAAAGAAAAGAAACAAGATGTTTCGCTTCAAAATCTACAGCATTATATTGACTTAAGCAGAACTTTGCAATGGGAAGTTCTCTTTTCAAGATATCACATGATATAACTTAATCATTTTGAAACATAAGCTTTAGAACTTGTGCATATACTTTCCCAATCTATTCCAAAGATTTACGTTGTATCATGCTATTTAGCTGCAGGTATCTGTGTTGTCCTAGTTTCAGCTGTGACAGAGTTGATTTTCTTCCTAGTAGCTGGTGCAATGATGAGTTTTGGCTTTAGTCTGAGAATAATGCTGATAACACACCAATGTGTTAGGTGTTGCTGAGTAGCACCTATCCTGATCAAGGACTTTTCAATGTCTCATGCTCTGCCAGTGAGGAATCGCATGGGAAGTTGGGAGAGTGCAGAGACAGGACACCTGAGACAAAGTATTCAAAAGGGTATTCCATACCACAGCGCATCATGCCCAGTATATAAACTGGGGGAATTATCAGGAAGGGAATGACTGGTGCTCAGGTTGGGCTGGGTATTGGTAGGCAGGTGGTGAGCAGTTTTATTGTGCATCACTTTTGTTTATTAGTTTCTTTTCCTTTCCTCTTTCAGTTTTATATTCTCTTCCCTTGTTATTGCCATTATTATTATTATTACTAGTAGTATTATATTGTACTTTAGTTATTAAACTGTTTTCATCTCAATCTGTGGGGTTTACATTCTTTCTGCTCTTCTTGGATCCCACTCAGGGGGAGGTGAAGGGGAGGGGAGGGGAGTGGTTGTGCAGTACTTTTTTGCTATCTGTGTTTAAAACACGTGTTAACCTGATATGCACAGATTAATATTTAAAACATCATTACCTCAGCTGTTATGTATTGTAATTGTCCCTCAGGAGTGATACAGCCTGTATGAGCAAGACTTGCAACACTTAAAATTGTTTAAAAAGATCTTGAGCCTCAGGCCTTAGGAAAAAAAATCCAGGTTGGTGCAAGTGCAGACCCACCATTACTGAAGGAGCAGTTTGTATATGAACTATTAGAGGAGCTTGACTCCTACAAATTGATGAGCCTTGACAATATCCACCTGGGGGTGTTGAGAGAGCTGGCTGATACCACTGAGAGGCTACTCTCTGTAATCTTTGAGAACTTGTGGAGACTGGGGACATCCTAGAAGACTAGAAGGCAGCTGAAGTCACCCCCTTATACAAGAACGGCTTAAAGGAGGATCTGGGAATTTACAGGCCCATTGGTCTTCAGTCCCTGTAAAAGTTATGGAATGATTCCTCCTGGGAGTTTTCACCAGTCAAATGAAGCATGGGACTGTGAAAAGCCAGCATGGATTGACCAAGAGCAAACCATACTTGACAAACCTGATCCTGTTGTTGTTAAAGTAACCTGCTTGGCTGATATGAGGAGCGCAGTGGACCTCTATAAGGCTTTCAGTATGGTTTCCCACAGCCTCCTAGAGAAACTATGTTATGGTCTATATTAAGGCATCTGTGTGGTGGTGGTGGGGAACTGGCTGACGGGCTGCACCCGGAGGGTGGTGGTAAATAGCTTCTTTTCAAACTGGTGACCTGTTACTAGTGAGCTCTCAGGGATCCATACTGGGCCCGAAGCTGTTTAATATCTTCATAAGTGATCTGGAAAATGGTACCAGCTGTACCCTGAACAAGTTTGCTGATGACACTAAACTGAGTGGGGAAGTGGATGCTTCCAACAGGAGAGCCATCCTGCAGGAGGAGCTGGATAGAAATGGGCCTCATGAAGTTTTACAAGGACAAGTGCAAGGTCTTGCACCTGGGTAAGCACAATCCAGGAGTGCAGCACAGGCTGGGATCTACCTGGCTGGTGAGCAGCTCTGTGCAAAAGGACATGAGGGTCCTGATGGACAGCAAGCTCAGTATGAGTGAGCAGTTTGCTCCTGCAGCAAAGAAAGCCAGCAGGATGCTGGGTTATGTCTATAAGGGCATCACCAGCAGAGATAAAGAAGTCATTATCCCACTATTCTCGGTGCTTGCCAGGCCATGCCTGGAATATTATGCTCAGTTTTGGTCCCCAGTCCACAAAAAAGATGTGGACAGGTTGGAGAGGGTTCTGAGAAGGGCCACAAAGATAACCAAAGGACTGGGAAGCCTGACCTATGAGGAAAAGCTATGAGAACTGGGTTTGTTTAGACTTGAGAAAAGAAGGCTCAGGGGACAACTTATCACCATGTTCCTGTATTTAAAGGGTGGCAAAAGACAAGGTAGAGATTTCCCTTTTACAAGGAGTCCCAGGGAAAAGATATAGGGTAATGGGTACAAGTTACTCCTGGGGAGAGTCTGGTTGAACACAAAATGTTTGAGAACAATGAACCATTGGAATAGACTCCCCCGAGAAGTGGTGTATTCCCCAGCATTGGACACTTGTAAGATTCAGCTGGGCAGGATGCTGGCTATCTTGTCAAGACTGTGCTTTTGCCAAGAAAGGTTGAACCGGATGATCTTTGAGGTCCCCTCACAACCTGGTATTCTATGATTCTAAGATTGTGGGTTTTAGTTTAGAGCATGTCTTGCAGTTTAGTGGTTTCTGACAAGCAATATGAAAAAATGCTAAATTGAAAAAGGCAATAATATATGGAAGCTCACAAATATCTATGAGTGTCAGTGGCAGCAATTCATTCATTCTTGTTTGCTACCCAGCCACCTCTCATTATGTTATTCTTCATGTCTTAAAGTCGAGCAGTTCCAGGAACAAATCAATACTAGGGAAATCCTTTTGTCTTCTTCTAAGGCATAGCATGTAAAGAAAGCTCAGTCAATATGTCTTTTAATAACATCTAATGGAAATGCCTGGATTTCCCTTCATGTTCTATAATTAATTGAGCTCCTTGCCACCCACAACGTATAGTTGTTCCCCTCTATAATTCTCTTTTGGCTTAATTGTCATTTGTTTTTCTGTTCTATTTGTCTTTTTTTTTTTTTTTTTTATGGTGTTGGATGTGCTTTGTATTTAGTTTTATCTTTCTGTGCTTTTGCTTCTAAATGTCAGCATAATTTTTCTGCCTTATAATATTGGAGAAGTTATAACCATCAATCAGTCCAATAGAAGAGCAGAAAAGATTAGATACCATTTATCTGTATTGGTTGCCCATTGTAATGACCCAGTGGACAACATGAACAGATAATCTGTTGCTTTGATGGAAACTAATTATTCTTAAGAGTGACAATGTCGAAATAGCTTTTGTGACATTGTTTTTAAAAATGATGTCTACCTAGTCATTGCTAGTGTATGACTGCAGTTCTAAGCTGTTCCTCAGTCATCTCCCTATATAAGCAGCAGAAAACCTAATTTTTTTTTTTTAAAGAAAGAACCCTATTTACAGAGACAAAAATATCTGACATCCCATGTAAAATGCCTATTAAATTTAATACAGAAATTGCTGCACTAGCTGCCAATAAGTAAAAGTGCACTGCCGTCTTATTTCTGTTGCGTGTAGTTGATCTTGTTGTTCTGTAAATATGAAGCCTGCTTTATTTTGACAGCTAATGGTTCTGCTAGTGTACTGTGCTGACATTTCACCTCTTGAAAAGAAAGTTTCCTGAAGCTAAAATATATGTCTAATCGAATGATGGAATTAAAGGCAAGTGATACAGTTAAAAATAGCTGCTTCCATCCTTTCCAGGCACATGTAAATCACACAACTTTCATTCTGTGTCAGTTAAAGGACTTGGGGGGGGGGGGGGGAAGGCAAAAATAACTGTGCCTTGCAAAAAAACTTTCAAGAATCTTCTTAAAAATTGCCTCTGTGAGGGCTTGGTAGATGGCAGGATTCGTCAGTGTGTCCTGAAATTCAGTACACTCAAATTATTGTTGACTAGGGAGGCAAGAAGGAAGAGTTCAGGGAATGGAGTCTCCTCAATTGTACAGATAGCCTACCTGTGACCTTAGATCCTTCCGTAACTACAGGGCTGTGTGTGCCATGTAATGACTAGGAAGTGCTTGCATGGCGAGTGCCAATCCAGAAGGCAGTAGTTTCTTTAGTGTCTTACAGCTGTTACTAAGCACTAAGCTTGTGAAACTGATGGCTCATGGGACAAATTGAATAGGTGAAATGCTCTTTCATAGGTTTGCTTTCAGTGGACCCACTGAGACAGCTGCAGGGCTGGTGCTGCTGCTACTCACAGGGATGTGTGATGGGCAGCTGAACATGGCAGCGTTTTCATCCCTGCTGTCTAGTGAGTTAGTGACACATCTGGGAGGAAGCAAAGCAATATCCTCATCTTCCTAAACAAATGAAGGGAGATATTAAGTTGGGAAAATTAAGCTGACTCCTTTTAGGTAGGTGAGTACTTTTTCAGTGTTGTCATTTGATTTCTCTGGTCAATGGGAGTGAAATATCTGGAGGCACTACCTGACATGGCCTGGTTAAAACACCACTCTGGCCATTTGCATGGTCAGCTCTGAGATCTGACATGAATCAGTCTCCCTTGGGCTGTTATAAATCAAGGTGTCAGCTCCGCCATGCTCTAAACCCAAGTAAATGGGATCATAAAACGTGGATCTCTGCCCAGCACTAAGTGTTGATCACCACCAGAGGTCTGTGCTTTTCTGTGATCTCAGTGAGCCTAACCACAAATTGAAGCGGTGAAGAAATTGGAAGGCTTTGTGGCAATAATAGGGCTTGATTCCTGTGCCCTTCTCTGCAGTGCTTTCTTGAAGGATGGAAAAAGAAAGCTCAGAGTTCATGAGAATGAGCTTACTAATTTGAATAGTTAAAACTGACACATACTGTGAATACTGTAATAACCCTAACCCTGGACTAAAGTTGTTTTCACATGCAGTAATGAAAATTGGTTATTTATATAGTTATCTGGAGTCAGGAGAAAGGATTAGGTATAAAAGTCTAGATGTTAACTAATGAATAACCAAAATAACCTAAACGCATAACCTAAGCCCACAAAGAAAACTAAATACCATACAACAAAGCTCCCAGAAATCATAGAATCATAGAATAGTTAGAGTTGGTAAGGACCTTAAGATCATCTAGTTCCAACTCCCCTGCTATGGGCAGGGACACCTCCCACTAAACCATGTCACCCAAGG
>JASSUY010030982.1:0-25862 GCA_032466535.1 Forpus xanthops | reverse complement strand
CCGCCGCTGCCTCCTGAGCGCCGCCGCAGCCATGGAGCGGAGGGCGGAGGCGCCGCCGCCGCAGGGCCTCGACTTCACCGTGGAGAACGTGGAGAAGGTGAGCGACCCGCGTCCAGCGCACCCGCGTGCCGGGAGGGACCTGGTGCGGGTCACCTGCTCGGAGGTGCCGGTCTCGGGAGGGAGGCGGCGGCATCCCCGGTACCCTGCTCGCCCCCCCCAGCCCTGCCCCGGGGATCCGTCCGGTGCGCGGAGCGGGAGGTGGAACTGTCGGCTCCTGCGCGCCGGGGAAGCCCGTGGAGGGAAAATGATGTGGCAGAAATGGGGGCAGAAGGGAGGAGTTGTGTCCCCGACGGGCGTCCTCTGGGTCGCTGTGCTACAGCTCCGGGCCCGGAGAGCCTGCGGGTCTCGTCCCAGCTGCTGGACCAGCAGGATGTGAGTGAAACCCGACGTTATCAGTGCCTCCATCGGGCAGGAAAGGGGCTCTCGCCAGGTGCTGGGAGCTGCTGGGAAAAGCCTTTAGAGGTTGGATGGCCGGTGATGCCTTTCTAAACCTGGAATCCAGCCCCACAGCTCCTGCTGATGCAGAGGTTAAGCAGAGGCAGGGCAGAGGAGCAAGGGTGTAATTGCCGAAACCTGGGATCTAGGGAACAGCCATGGCAAACTGAGGCCTGCCAGCATCACACTACAGCTGGGAAGGGCCCCAGGCATCCCGTGTGTGACCAGGGGTTCATCGTGGAGGTCGAGCAGGACACCCCAGCAAGAGGTGAGGGAGGCAGCAAAGTGACAGCCTTCCCCTGCGCCGTCTTGGAGGTGATAGAGGCAGGGCAGCAGAGGATGCATCAGTGAAGGGCAAACAGCAAAAGTGTGTTTCTCCCTTCCACTCACCCTATAGCAGACATCCGCTCGGAGACCGACAGCCTGTCGATCCGTAGCTCGATCCCCAGACAGCTAGTGGGAATCCCAGTGTCCTCATTTTTCCTTGGTAAGAATAGACTTGAGTTCCCTGCCAAAGCGATGCCCACGGGTGTGCTGGTGGGCACACGGCTTGTGTTTCACTTGCCCAGCCTCGCAGGAGTGTTGGGTCAGGTTTGTCACTGGGCACCCATTGCCTTTGTGGCTGCAGGTGAGACACAGCCCGCCTCTTGCTGCAAGACACACGGGCAGGGGGGGATTAACTAATGTCTGGAAAATGCTACATTGATGCAACCTTCTGCAGCTTAATCTGCATATACCCAATGTTGCAGGATGATTTTGCCTCCGACTTCCTTTCTCTTTGGCAGAGACAAGGCGCTCCTTTGTTTGCGCCAGCAATGCAGCACACGCTTGCCCAGGAAGGATGGGCAGTGCCAGGGTGGGGGGTGTCCGGTGCTGGCCAGAGGCTGCTCATCCTTACCATGCTGCTCTGGGTTTAGTCTGCTGCTGCCTGGGAGGAGGCAAAGATGCCCTCTAGGATGCTCTGGCTCCCCTCCCCCAGCCTGCCTGGCTTCTCCCATCTCCTTAGGCTTTGCCATCACGGTGGTGTCCTCTGAAGATGCAGCTCTGGACCACGGTGGGGATCTGAGCTGCTGGCTGGGGGCAGCAGCGCGGTGCCTGCCCAGAGGAAGAAATGTGAGGTGGGCTCACCAACATACAGATTCAGCAGCTCAGAGCCCTCCTGTGTGTGTGCTGGTGGGAAGCAGGTGGGTAGAGCTGCTTTGTCAGAGGTGACGCTGGCAGATAAATGATGTTTCTGCTGGCCTGGGCTCTTGCCGCCAGGTTTTATGCATGGCTCTATTAATAACATGGAATGCAATGCTGATTAAAGTCAGGGTTTGACTCCACTCTGACTCACTGATAAGTGTTAGGAACAGTGTGAAGAGCTGGTTGTCCCTTAAGTCATAGGCTCAAAGTGTCTCCATGTCACCCACGGTGAAAGTCATCACGTGTGGGACTTGTAGCCAGGGAAGTCTGTGGTGAGACTGTGCCTGTCTTGTGCTTCTGCTGTTTTTGTGGAGAGGATTCACATCCCTGGAAGACCCTTCTGTACTCCATGTTGTTTATTATGTGGTGGGCTGGGCGAATACCCACAGAGTTTTGCAGGGCTCTGGGTATCCACACGGGTGAGGAGGACCATTGCTGTGTGTATCCATCATGACCTGTGCCAGAGAGTGCTGGTTCAGTCCCTCCGTCTGTGACCAGCAGTTGCAGGGTGTTGGATGCTGTAGGCTGGACCTGTGCTGTCCTTTGCCAGCCAGCAGGTCTGAAAGCCTACAGGCAGCAGGCAGATAGCTGACCCTTTTCCTGAGGAGGTGTCAGGTTCGGGTGTTGAACTTCAGGAGCCGTCTGAAAGTTGTTTCCTATAGGTTTTTTCTCCATTCTTTCCACAGGCAGCTCTCCCATGACACAGGGAAGGATCAGGGCTGTGCTGGGCTGAGCTGTTGTGGTACAGTGACTGTGTCAGCATCCCCCAGTGCCAGCTGAGGGCTGCTCAGCTGCTTTGTGCTGTCTTCTGAGCCTGACCTAGATGCTGCTCTGGCTTGGGCACAGCTAGAGCTGGCTGGCATGGCTGTGCTGCGTGGACCTGCTGGGCAGCCGGTAGCTTAGGGCTGGCTCTGCTTCCCCTGTGCCTGCTGCTATATTGGAGGAGTCGGAGGGAAGGGAAGGCTGGGTAAGCTGAGGGCTTCAGGCTGCGAGGATGCTCGGCCTCCCCATGCCTACTTCAGTGTGCTTTCTTGTGCCCAGGGGCTGTCTGTGGCATGACTGACAGGCTGGTGATGGGGTGATGCTGCCCTGGGGAGGGGACACTCCTGCTGCAGTATCAGTCCCTGCTGGCCATGTCAGTCTTGGAGGAACAGTGCACAAGCAGGATTTGTCCCTTGTTTTTTTTGGTCTTCCATAGGTCACGGTTAGCAACACCCAACACTGCAGTACTGGACAGGAGAAGGGTAATTCAAGACCCTCTGTACCTGTTTCAGTGCAACTGAATCTGCCCCAGCAGCATCCCCCTCTTGAAATAAGAAAGAAGACAGTGCCATTCCTCTGTCAATTTCCCAAGTGCTTGCTCTCGCCCTCCTTTTTTTGTCTGTTTCCTTCCAGGTCTTTCCTCCCTTGGCATGCCTGTCATCCTCTGGGGTGTTTGTAATATTCACTGACATCTCTTCCCTAGCACATTAGCGGTCTGGCATCTCTGGGCCTTCCAGATTGCCATGTGCCTCTCTGGAGATGCCTGATGAATGCACAGTCTCTCTGGCAGGATGGGTAGGCGGGGTGTCATGGAGCTGACATCCGGAGCCTTCCGTGATGGGAGAGGGGTGGCTTTGATCACCGCTCCTCAGAGATGCTGAGCCTTGGGGATGTGGCAGCTACCGGGGCTGCCTTCCATACAGGAGAATGGGGAGGAGAAACCCAAGCGCATCTGCTTTCTTCAGTGGAAGGTTATTGCCTTGTCTTCAGAAACCTGATCAGGAGATTTATGGGTATGTCAGGGTGGGGGAATGGCATCCCCTGTTCAATACGCTGCTGACAGCAGCTTGACCACCTCAGAGGCAGCCCATATATATGAGATGTAGCAGACATGCCGGGAATGGTGAGTTAGGGGCCTCAGGAGGTGACGTTCTTGCAAAATTGAGGGAAGTGAGGACACTTGTTTAGTGTTTAAGCAGATCTTCATTGCAGAAGCAGGTTCCACCCAGAGCCAGCCTCTGCTGAGCACTTTGCTCCTTCCTGTGGTGCAGTGGTGATGGGATGAGAGGGCAGCACCTCATGTTTGCCTTGCCTCAGCTCTGCTCCACAAGGACCATCACTGGAACCTCATCTGAGCTCTGATGACTTACAGAGCAGGAATGGGTGGGATTGGTGCCTGGGCACCAGTGGGGTTTCCGCTTTCGAGTCAACTTGTCCACCAAAGTGATGGATGGAAACATGAGAGGTGGGCAGGGGTGTTTGGCTCAGCCTTCCAACTCATCCTGGGTTCTGCATTCCCAGGGTTCCCCCCTCGTCCTGCTCGCCCTTTGCTTGTGCAGGTACTTGGCCACCACCACAGGGAACACACCCGTCTCCAAGAGCCCCCATCCCTGCTGAAGACCACGCTCTGTTATCTGCAAAGGGCTGCTGGCAGTGAAGCAGGAGTGATGCTGAGAGTGCTGAGCTGCATCTGAGCTCAGCCCCTTCCTGACAGCCAAAGGCTGGGTGTGGGCAACCTGGGCTCAAAGAGGGGCTGCAAAGTGGCAGCACTTCTTATTAGGAGAGGGGAAAAGAAACGCATTCTTTGGCACTGCGAAGTGTGGGTGCCTTGAGCAGGATCAGCACGCCTGGCAGCACACACATGGCTTTATTTCGCATCCGTTTGCTATCCTTGGCGCTTCAGCAGGCTGCTGCCTTCCCAGGGCTCTGGCTGCTCAGCCTGCCCTGCCATGGCAGGGGGAGGATGGCTGCTGCGGGGCAAGGGATGCAGGGATGATGTTCCCTTCGCTCGGCAGAGCCACGGTAATGGCTGTGCTCTTCAGGCCTGGAGCACTGTCGGTGTGAGTGCATTCAGCTGGAAAGGACAAGTGAGAGACTGCAGCGGGAGAGATCTGCAGGTCTTGCTGGAAGAGGGGTGATGGCTGCCAAGGGGCCATAGTCACCAGTGTCCTCAGCATTCCATGGCTGTGGGCACAGGGCAAGGAGCAGAACAGGAGCATGTCTTACAGCTTGCCATTTCCCCTCCTGGGATGCAGATGTCAGGGCTGTACCTGCTCTCACCTCCCAAGCAGGTTTGACCCTGGAGGGGACCTGTCTCCCCGTGGAGCCACCAGGAATGGCAGGCAGCATGCTCCAGCTTTGTGGGGCTGGAACTGTGCATCCAGGGCTCCTCTTGTCACCCACAAATGGCACCCCATGGACACACCACCTCTCTGCTGGGGATCTTAATGTGTTTACGTGGTGCAGTCAGGGTGCAGCCTACTGACTTTGGGATCCCTGTGGTTCCAAGGGATGAAGGTGGGAGATTCTGGGTTCATAAAAGCTCATTTTCCATTGTCATAGCAGAGTGCAACCTAAGATCGGGAGTGATTGTTTGGCAGTAACTCTCCTTGGACTCCTCCGCCTCCCAGGTGACCAGCTTGGGACCTCTGATCTGTGCCTTTTGGGCAAGCTACCCTCCCTCAAGGCAGCTTCCTTGTGGCTCTGTTGAGGGGCTGATGCTACTCCAGTGACTGGAGCCTAATGGAGGCTTTGGCCACAGCCTTTTAGAGCAGGGAGGAGCCATCCTTGCAAGCTTGAATTATGTTCAACCAAGCAGAGCTGATGTTGGAGAAAGCTTCTTCCCTGGCCAAAGGGTGTAGCTGACAGCAGGGCTGTTTACCAGCTCTCACGTTACAGGTCTAATTGCGGAGGAGGTGGGTCTGGTGTCAGCCACCCGTTCAAATCAGAATGCACAAAGCTTCCCTGTTAGATGTCACTGCCCAATTTCATGCCTTCTGCTTCTCCCTCCTGGCGCTAATGAATTCCCCTTGTCATCTCCAGCTCTTCCTGATGGGCCTGGTTGATATGGTGATACCGAATGCAACAGCAGCCGGTGCTTGCCTCCGGGATGAGGATGGTTGAGGAGGAGTGTGTGTGTTTACCCCCTGCAGGGCACGGTGCCTTGCAACCTGCTGTCCCATGCCCTCTGTACTGGATAGTACTCAGTGGTGGTAGGCTAGGGAGAGAGAGACTGATCTTCTCCCAGGGGTTTCATCTGCTTCTTTGAGTTGTGCTAGGGTGGTCCCAGTATCGATGGCCATCCTTAGAAGTCCTCTGGGAATCTCTCCTGTGTCACGTAGAGCACCACATGGGGCATGCTGTCAGCAGCCTCAGGACATGTGTTGCCTTGCCTCCCTATCTGTCATTCTGCACTCCTGCAGGAGCAGCCAGGAACCACCATGGCCAGTCCCCTCCTGGGCAGGGTGCTCCAGGAAGCTGGGTAAGAAAGCCAGTAACTGTGTTTTTCCAGAATATTCTCCTGAGTTCCAACAGCTGGCAGCAGGACTCTTCAGCATCAGCTCTGTTTCCATCCTCTGAATAACTCACTGTAGTTGATAGGCTTTGCCATCTCACCACTCACCTTGTCTCCCCGAGGTGCTGATCAGTGGAGGCTCCAGCACACATCCCTGGGGGCCTCTGCTGGAGACCTCTGTAGAGGGACCCTGCAGGAGGAGCAGGGCTCTGAGGTGGTGTTGCTGGGCGATGGACACCTCTTCCTTTGGGGAGCTCACTGGTGACAGCAGGCACTGAGTGTGAGGGGGCAGGCCAGTGGCTGGGATGGTGTTGGTGGTGAGGCTGACCCTGTCTGGGAAGGGGTCTTGTGACCTTGATTGCTCACAGTTCCTCTAATGCAGTGGTAGTGACGTCTTCCCAGCATGAATGTCAAGGGGAACATCTTTGTCGTTAGGATGGTACCAACTGTTTTTTTGGCATCAACACTACCAGTCTCTGCTGCCAGGGCTGCTTGCAGGGTGCTTGTGTGCTGGAGCTGTGTGCAGGATGCTCACGCCTCAGCCTCGTGCTCTGCTCTGCCTCGTTGCCCACTCTCCCTTCAGTCAGGTGATCCCGTGAAAGCACCAGGGTCTGACTGCTTGGAGGCATTGGTAGGATCAGGCCTTATCCAGCAGCAGCAGCCCCAGGCAGATGGAGGATGAGCCCATGGCTGCTTCCCAGCAAGCAGGCTGTGTGTGGCAGCCTCTGCTCTGCTGCCCTGCCACGTTTCCTGTTACCTGTGGTGCTGTGTAAGGCTTGCCCTGCATTCACGTCACTCTGGGGCTCAATGCAGTGTGCCCAGAGTGTGCACAGTGCCACTGTCTGCCTGCACAGCTCCCCACTGTTTGCCCATGAAGCAGCAGCCCTGAAGCCTGGAAGCGAGCTGCTGGGGAGCTTTGTAGGTTGGAAACCCATTGCTGGAGGCTGGGTCCATCCTCCACACAGTGAGGTCCATGCTTTGCAGACCTCATACCCGGTTAGAGGTTAGGGCTCCTCGGGCATGTGTATGAGTTGTGCATCAGAATATATGTTGCATAGGGATCTTTTGCTCTCTGTGTTAGTGGGAAGACTGTTCAAAATAGAATAAATCAATTAATTAAGGACTGCTTGTGGCTGTAAACAGAGAGGTGGGAGCAGGTAGGAAGAGGTCCTGGGCTGGGCAGCAAGCTGAGGGCACCAGTGCCAGCTCTGTGCCTTGTGACAGTGCCGAGCAAGCAGGGAAGGGAAAGAGTGATCTGTCACCGACCAGGAATCTCAAGTGAGGTTTCTTTTGGAAAGAAAATAAGCAGCAGGCTCTGATGAGAACCAGAGACTGAGCTGATAATGGAGGAGATGGCTGGGAGCTCCAGCTTGAGCCCTGCTGCAGGATGACTCAGTCCTTAGCAGAAGAGCAGGGGTAGGAGCCAGCTTCCTACCCCCAAGAGTGATTGAGCTTTTAGCACATGTGCAGCTACTGCTCTGTAATGAATTGTTGCTTTGATGATGACAGCGCTTACCTCTGCCCCAGCAGCTGAGAGATGCTTTGGGTGAAAGTGCTGGGAACGGAGCAGGGTTTCAGTGAGCTGCTGCTAACACGGGCCCCTTGGCCACTCTGTCAGGGATGATTTCTTTCTCCCTGGTCCTGCTTATTGAAGGGTTAACCTTTTCTATGTCAGGATGCATCATTTAATGGGACAGACACCTGTCCCTCTGCAACCCGTGTTGCCCGGCCCCATCTCCTGCGATGTACTTCATAACCTCTTTCTTTCTTACAAAGAGGTTATCCTCATTTTCCCCCACCACATAGTCTTGAACAGAGGTGTTTCAAATGATGGCCCAACCAGCGCTGACTCTGTAAGGTTCTTGCCATTTTGTCCTGCTTTTTGGTCTTGTGCTAGGAGGCACAGGAGGCACAGGAGTTTGCTGCTGTGCCCCAGGGTTGCCAGCTCTGCATGCTTAAAAATAGGGTTTAGAACCCTCTCCTGGGTACAAGATCTATGCAAGAGTTTTATAGAGCAAGGAGGAGGATATTTGAGACCTGGAGCCAGGATGGGGACACAGAAAATCCTCTGCACCTGCTGGAATCATCCTCCAGTTTGCTGGTGGGGGGCAACGGGTGCCTGATAGCCTGAGAAATGTCATTGCTTTTACTTGATCCTGGCATGTGCAGTCAGTGATTTGAAATTAAGTGTGCTGTGCCAGGCAGAAAACATCCCTGCTAGAAGATGGAGTCCAGGCAAGGGGTAGTTTATCTGCCCCTTTATGTGCAAGGGCATCACTGGTTACCAGTTGCACCCACTCAGGATAATTAACTAATGTTGCCTTTATGATCTATATGATATTCCTCTGCAAATAAAGCCTTACAGCCTGAGTGAGGCTGTTCACATGGATCTGAACACTGCAAAGCAGTAACTAGATCTCCCAAATCGTTGGAGCGGGTAAGTGATGTTCCCTTTCTCTCTATGGAGAAATGAAGTGAGCAGCCTGGACTGTTCTTAGGTGCCAGCTCTCCTGACTCAGCTGTAACTTGGCGGGTTTGGGAATACTTCAGAGAGACTCCATGAAGGGATTAATCTCTGAGTTTAGTGACCGTGGATTTCCAGGGCTCTCTATAATGTGACAGACGAAGATATCTGCAGTGGCTCTTGAGCTCCTTGGCCTCCCAGGTGCAAGCTTTGGGCCATGCTGCTGTATCCACAGCACCTTTCTAAGGGCGAGTCCAAGTGGAGGGCAGGAGTGCTGGTGTGCTGTGTCTCTTAAGCGCTCCTGTAGCACAGGGGTCCTGCACCCACCCCAGTGATGGAACTTCATCAGGGAAGCAGGCAGGGTGAGCACCAGTGAAGATGGGAGGTGACTAAGGAGAAGCAATTTCTAGAGTGCAGCATGAGAGGAGGAGGTGGAGAGCACTTTGCAGGTCCTCACCCACAGCCAGATAGCTCTCAGTTCCCTGAGAGCACATGGAGTGAGGTTCCTTAACACAGGCTGATGTGGGGAGAGGGTCTGGCTGTGCAGGGCAGTAGCTGGTGGGCAGCCCAGGTGCTGGGCTGTGTGCCAGTGAGCCTTCCCCAGGGTGGACTGGCCATGATGGTGCTCCTCGGCTGCTCTAAGGTCCTTCCCTCTCTGTTCCAGGCTCTCCATCAGCTGTATTACGACCCAAACATTGAGAACAAGAACTTGGCTCAGAAATGGCTGATGCAGGCGCAGGTATCCCCGCAGGCATGGCACTTCAGCTGGCTGCTTCTCAACATGGACAAGGTGCCCGAGATCCAGTACTTTGGCGCCAGCGCTCTCCACATTAAAATCTCCCGTTACTGGAACGACATCCCAGCTGACCAGTATGAGACCCTCAAGTCGCAGCTCTTCACCCACATCACCCGCTTCGCCAGTGGCTCCAAGATCGTGCTGACCCGGCTCTGCGTGGCGCTGGCCTCCCTGGCACTCAGCATGATGCCGGAGGCTTGGCCCTGTGCCGTGGCAGACATGGTGCGCATGTTCCAGGCGGAGGACTCCAACGTGGATGGGCGAGCGCGGTGCCTGGCGCTGCTGGAGCTGCTGACCGTGCTGCCTGAGGAGTTTCAGACCAGCCGCCTGCCGCAGTACCGCAAGGGCCAGGTACGCAGCGTCCTGGCACAGGAGTGTGGCTCAGTCTTCCCTTTGCTGGAGCAGCTGCTGCAGCAGCAGGACTCCCCTGGTTTTATCAAGCAGAAGGTGTTGAAGTGCTTCTCCAGCTGGGTGCAGCTGGAGATCCCGTTGATGGACTGTGAGAACCTGATCCAAGCAGCTTTCACCTCCCTGCAGGACCCGGAGCTCTTTGACACAGCAGTGGAGGCTGTTGTCAATGCCATTTCCCAACCTGATGCCCAGAGGTAAGGGCAGCCTCTCCCACATGCTGTGGGCTCATGGCCTACAAGGGAATGGGGTGAGAAGGAAAAAAACTCAGGGTTTTTTTTAGCTACTATTCACCCTGGAGGTGATGGTGGCAGAGTTTGGGATATGTTAGAAGCAGCCAGCAGCTACTGATTTCACATGGTTGGTCCTGGAAGGCTTTGCACCATGGCTGATTTGTGGGGAGTATGTAGTCTTGGGTCCCCACAGCCCATCCTCACCCTCCTCCTCTCAAGCAGATGAGGATATTCCCTTTCGGCTCCTTGTGTCAGATCTGCAGCACCCGGTCAGGGAGCAGAGCAGCTGCCTGGTTCCTGTGAGCAGGAGTTCAGAGACCCTCCTCTGCTTCATGCTGCTGGTCCAGCCAAGGAGCTGATTCAATGCAGAGATAACAAAACCAGACCCGACGGTCTTCTCCCTGCTCCTCTTGACTCCAGCAGCTCGTGCCAGCCAAGGTCTCATCCTTTGTTTATGGCTGTGGCTGCCCCTGGAGCAGCTGAGCTGGAGCAGGTCCTGCTGGGGCCGTGCTGTTGGGGCTCCGAGTTCCTCTGCTTGGCTGTGTTGTCCAAGCTGCTGTCAGCTCTTGGGACTGGTGCCCGCAGAAGGGAAAGTACATCTCCAATTTCCGTGGCCACATCCCCTCCTGGCTGCTTAGCAACCCTCCAAGAGGAGGGTTTCCTTGAAGGCTGAGCTGAGCTGCTGCCGCTGTGCATCACTGCGCGTTGTGCAGGCTCCGACCCTCTGCAGTGGTGTGGATGCTGCTGTGGTTGTGAACCCTGGTCCTCACCTTGGCTTCAGGGCAGGGGCAGCTGGCACAGTCTGTGGCTTGAGGGCAGTCTGTGGTCGTCCTTTTCCATGACAAAGGGGTTGCATCTGCAAGTCTGGCTGCACAATGAGACCCATCAGGATTTTGACATGTTGTCAAAATATGGGAGGGGTTGCCTCATTTGCTAGCATTCAGAAGATGACCAAAAGCACCTTTCTTTGTGGTCAGCAAAGCAAAAGGCTGTGGGCCAGCCCAAACCCTTCTAGCAGGATTGGTGCAGAAAATGAGAAGGTGAAAAGAACTCGCAGTTCTGAAATATTGGATTCCGTTTTTCCTCCTTTCCATTTCCCTTCTCATTTCTCAGAAGTCTGTTGGCTGTGATTCCACACCTGTGTGCAGGAGCCTGACCCTGCGGCACTGTTCTTCGGTTGCATTAAAAGCCTGAGCTTTCTGTGTGCTTTCAAAGGGAGTTTTGGTGAGAAGTGTGGCTGAGAACGGGTTGCTTCTCTCTGCTCTTGTGCTGACCCTGCTGCACTGTTTCTGGCCTTGTCCAGTCCTGCCACACTACCTGCTACTTTATAGTGTCACCAGCACTTGCTCTCCATCCGTCTCCCTGGAGGCATCATTGGCCATGCAGAGCACCCTCCTGTCCAAAGATATGCAGGCAGTGGCCAGGACAGAGCAGGAAGACAGCCTGAAAGACTACCCAGTGTGTTTGCCTGGCACAGCCCCCACTCCAGGGTGTGGGGACAGCGGTGGCATTGTCACAGGGATGCCCTGCCAAGCAGCATGTGGTGTCAGCTGCTCCAGGAAGGAGCAGGACAGTGCTCAGTGCTGGGATCTGGGGTGGCTTCAGGAGCTGGGTAGCTCACAGGGCCACCGCTTTCCAGCCCCAATGGGCTCTCTTCCCCTTTGTTCCTTGTGCCCTCCATCCCTCATCCCTCCTCCTGCTTCCTCTGGTGCCAGCTGTCCCGCCCCTCTGGCTTTGTTGCTTAGCCATGAAGGATCCAGCTCTCCTTGGAGCCCCCAGGGAATCTCGTGACCTTTCTGTCTCTTATCTTAACAGTGTGGGAGGTCCCTGCTGCTTTTCAGCTGCTTTTTTCCTCTCTCACCTTTGTTTCCGCAGTGGCTTGGCTCCCAGCTGCCCTTAGCTGCAGGCTCTGAGTGTCCCTGACACTGAGCTGCTATCTCCTCTCAGGGCTTTTTAGGGCATCACTTATGAGGCGGTTGAGTTTTGGGGCTCCCTACTTTCCTTTGACTAGGTAACCTGTGGGTCATCTTCCAAGGGCAGCACCACTTTGTGTGGCATCCCTCATGCTGCAGCTCCTTATTTGCTGCCATCCATGACTAGATGGAGAAGGGCAGGTGGGACCTTACGGGCAAGGATCACCTACCCATGGCACTGCTTCATGTTTGCATAAGTCACTTGTGCCAGCAGCTTCTATTTCCCTCCCTGCGAGGAGCAGTGGGTGGCTTTCCTGCCTCTGAGGTGTTACTAGAGATGATGCAGCAGAGATTCATAGGTGCAAAGTGTTTGATCTCCTTACCTTCTAGGAGGGTGTACCCAGAGGAGGGGGTGCCACAGGCGTTGCTGGAATCTGGATGATGGTCCTCTATTAGGATATGGCATTCCTGGGGAGAAACCTCAGAGGCTTGGCCAGGAGCTGGCAGCTAGAGCCCCTCTGAGCATACCTCCGCTGTCGTAAAGCTCCTGAGGCACAAGACAGCAGGAACGGAGATATTGCTGCATCTTCTTTGCAGAGGAGGCTTGGGCTGGATTTTCTGTCTCGCTTGAAGATTATCCCCCCAGCTAAGCGGGTCAGAGAGCTCGGTGGCACGTGCTGCAGCAGGAGAGCTGGCACGTGGCACTTGGGCATGCACTGCAGCCCAATGGGTAGCGTTGGAGCAGGGAGAGGGACTTCCATGTGATGTATGCCCGTGGTGGAAGTTACGGAGCACAGGCATTGGGCAGCAAGCGGCCCCTCTGAAAGCAGTAGAGTTGCTGTTGTGGTGGAGCTGTCAGGATCACTGATGTCCCGGTGGGATTGCTTGGTGCCCAGCCCATCCCTTCCTGGTGCTGGTGCTCAGTCCCTGAAGAAGACTTTCACTGGAAAAGTTTTCCAAGGGCTTCATTAGAAAGTGTTTTAATAACATCAGCGTTTTCTCATCAGGATGTGGCTCAGATTTTGGATCAGAAAGAATGTGATTGTCCCATATAAGCTGTACATATCTCCCCTCTGCAGGTTGTCCCCCACACTGTGATGTGGTCTGGGGGGGGTGGTTGGGGAGAGCAGAATGAGCTGCTGGTCTCACCAAGGGAGCTGCAGCGACTTTCAAAAGGGACTGCACCAACTCATGGAACCAAAATTTGCTCAGGGGCTAAATACCAGGGTAGCAAATCTTGCTCAGGAAGGCTAAGACAGATCACTGGAGGGAAATACATGGGGAAGCATCACCTTATGGCTGCCACATTCATACGCTCGCAGGCATTCCTGGTTTTGACTGCTGGAGGCAGGCTGCTCAACTGGCATTCAGGGATGGTCTTGTCCTCTCCTGCCCAGCGCTGGGGTACTTGGAATGGGAAGCAGGGGCAAGCCCATCACTTGGAGCTGGGAAGCAGCACTGGAATGGTGTGGTTCTCCATGTTCTGGCATGTGAAGGAGAGCAGCTCAGCTCTAGCTGGTCATGGCTCTTGGGATGCTGGTTAAAACAACTTACCTAGAGCAAGAATTTCCCTCCTTGCTGAGGCCCTGGCATCCAAGTTGCCCTTACGTCTGCACAGGCAGTGAGCAGAGCAGTGGTGCTCAGGAGGCAGGGTTCACCCAGGCTTTTCTGCAAGTCTGCATTAACATGGGATGAGTTGCAGGAAGGAAGCAAATCCAGGTGGTTCTCTCTGTTGGCTGTGCAGGGTGTCCAGAGGACCAGCTCAGGTCCAGGTATTTTCAAGGTAACAGCAGAAGCAGGATCCTTGTAATAAACTCCTAAAGTTATGAGAACATCTTTAGGGTGCTGTGAGCCCAATGCTGTAGAGGAAGGGTGACTTTGCTCTACACCAGAGCAGTGGAGGGTCCCCTGTACCTTTTAGTCTGGGCACTGCCCTGGCTCCCTCATGCCAACCGTGACTGCAGCATCGGTTCCCAGGGAGAGAAGCTGATTTATTTTCCAATTCCTCATCATCACGTTGCTCCCACAGTGCCACATGTATCACTCAGGGGGTGTCAGAGGCTCGAAAATGGCTTACACAAAAATACCTGTCCCCATGACCAGTGATTTCATCTGGGGTAGAGGGGTGAGGTCGTGACCCCTGCTAGCACACAGAGGGAGCACAGAGGGGTAGCCACCAAGACACCTTGTTCCTTCTGTCTTCAGTTGGCCCAGACCTAAAAGCTGCCGCCCCCAGCACAACTCTCTCCTTGCACCAATGACTTTGTTCTCTCCTAAAGCAGACATAGCAAGAGGACAGGGCAGCTCTTCCACTCTAGGATGGATGTGTGGCTGTCCTGGTGTCAGCAGTCACATCCCTTCCCCATGGTGGAAGCACAGGGGAGCTGGCATCGAGTGTGCCTCCCACTCCGAGCATCCTCAGCCCTGCACCTGAGTGTAGTGGGTCAGGTGGGGAGCACACGGAATAGCTGCAGCTCCGGATAACACGCCTCAGTGGGCAGGGAAATGGCAGGCTGCGCATCAGCCTCCAGCGCGGCCTCTCTCCGGGGGCCCTCGGCTGCATTTCACCTTGGCTGCCTCCTTCTCGTTGCCTTGGTTACCATCACTTACAGGCAGCGCGAGGAGGGGAGGCTGATGTGCGTGATGTGATGTGGGAGAGCTGTGCTGTGCTGGGCTGTGGCAGCCCGAGAGGGTGGGGGGACGGGGATGTGTCAGGACCAGCATCTTCCGGGGCTAGAAGTGCCCAAGGGTGGCTGCCCGCTTCTTTCCCAGAGAGCACAGCCTAGGTGTATCCGTGCTGGACAGTTGTGCTGTATCCCACTGGCAGCTCTGTCTGCCTTCATGCAGAGCTGAGAAGAGTGGTGAAGAGAGCCCTGAGGTCTGCATTCACCACCCTTCTGCTCCCTACTGCTTTGATACTGCCATGCGCAGTCACAGCTTGCTTGGAGCTGGTTGTGGCAGTGACCAGTTAGTGCTGGCTGGGTGCTGGTGCAAATGCCCCACTGCACCACAGTGCCTCTGCCCTCCCAAACCTACTGAGCTGATGGCCACTGGCTCAGCCCTTCTTTTGCAGAGGCTCTGCTGCAGGGATGCTTGGGGCTTCAAATTTTGTCCCTATGCCACAGGCTGGAAATAGAGTCCCTGTAATCCTGGATGCATCCCATTGCATAAAGCAGCCTTCCAGTAAGGAAAGCTGGGCAGGAGCCATTGGAGAGTATCAGGAGGAATGGATGCCCTGGCAGCCAGTGCTGGTGAAGTGATGCCTGGCACTGATTGAGGCTGTGCTTGCAGGTATGTGAATACCCTTCTCAAGCTCATCCCGCCTGTGCTGGGGCTCCAAGAGCAGCTGCGCCAGGCGGTCCAGAGCGGGGACATGGAGACGTCACATGGGATCTGCCGCATCGCTGTGGCTTTGGGGGAGAACCACTCCCGGTGAGTGCTGGGGATGGTCCCCAAGAGAGGGGAATGAGCTTGGAGCAGCACTGCTGTGCCATCCATGCTGCTTGTGCAGGCCCTGTCCTGCACCAGTGACATGTGTCAGGACAGAGGAGCTGTTCTCACAGCCACTCTGTGCTCTCTGCTCCTCAGGGCACTCCTGGACCAGGTGGAGCACTGGCAGAGCTTCCTGGCCCTGGTCAACATGATCATGTTTTGCACTGGCATCCCTGGGCACTACCCTGTCAATGAAACCACCAGCTCCTTGACGCTCACCTTCTGGTACACGCTGCAGGTCAGTGGCCATCATAGGTCAGTCCTACTCTCCAGGCAGGACTAAAGGTATCAGTGCACAGGATTGGGGTCTGGCCTGTTTGCGTTTGTTTCCCAGGGATTTCCGATGCCGCTGCTTCTCACCCTGCACTTACAGCCACCGCAGGGCACATACCTCAGAAATGCTCATCCTGTGGCTTGCATTTTTCCACCCCCAGTCTTCCCTGGAAGTGTGAGCCAAGCTTTAAGGGCCTCATTAACATAACTAATTAAAACTTCATGCTGATTTCTTTTCCAGCAGTAGAGCTGGTTGTTTAGCTCCTTGCTGTGTGCCCGCAAGGTAGAAGAGCATGTGCTGGCTTACTGCAGGCTAGACCTTGCTACCAGGCTGGTGGTGTGGTCTGTTGGAGGAGGAAAGAGGGCTGAGGGCTGCTAGTGGCTGCCCAGCATGGGTCCCTCTCCCAGGGCCAGTGTTCCCTGGGTGAGCAAAGCAGCCTTGCCACGTCGTGCTCTATTTTTAGTCTCCGTTCATCCCTCCAGCTCTGTTCCTCTGCAATGTGATGCAGAGCGGCTGAGCATGGGCAGGGAGGGCGGTGATGTCGGAGCTGTGTGTGGCCAAGGCTCCCACCTCTTTTTGCTGCCTTTCCGGAAGGGCTGAGAATATGGGTGCAGGCAGGAGAGCGCTGTGCTTAGACACCCATCCCAGCCTGCCTTCCAGGGGGATCCAGGGCATGTGTGCTCCTGATGCAGGCTTGCTCCTGCGGCTAGGACATCGCAGGGCAGTGCCACCCTGCTGTCCTCAAACGCCCGAGGGTCCCCTCTGTTGCTGAGGCTTGTTGCATCCAGATAATGCTGGTGCAGCAGAAAGAGTCACCATCCAGTGGATCTTAGGGAGCTGAAAATGTAACCTCCAGGGCATGATAGGTCCCATCAGCCCTGGGAGGTGTTCCCAAGTCCCCTTTGCAGCAGGCATGCCAGCTCCTTTCTCTTTCCCCTGCACCACCTGATGTATTCCTCCTCCTGCTACCAGGATGACATCCTCTCCTTTGAGCCAGACAAGCAGGCGGTGTACCAGCAGGTCTACAGGCCTGTCTACTTCCAGCTGGTGGACGTGCTGCTGCACAAAGCCCAGTTCCCCTCTGATGAGGAGTATGGCTTCTGGTCTTCGGATGAGAAGGAGCAGTTTCGGATATACAGGTACAGTTGGGAGGTTTGGGTTTGCTTGTCAGGCAGGCAAGGATGCGGGCAGCAACCTGCCACTGTGGAGATGATTGCTGTGTGGAGACTGAAGGAGGGACAAAGAGGAGATTCCTTCCACCAAGAACTGTTTTGGCTGCGGTGGCTATAGGGAAATGAGTTGGTATTTTGGCATGGCACCAATTGCCCTGCTGAGGAAGCCCTGGGAGTGCCCTGTATTGGGCTGGGGCAGTGTGCATGTGCAGGCAGTGCTTGCACCCTGCCTGACAGTGGGAAGGGAAATCGTGTTCATGCATGGAACACTCTGCAGGGGATGGGGACAGCATTTGGAGACACCCCCCATGTTCTCTGCAGGGTGGACATCTCTGACACACTGATGTATGTGTATGAGATGCTGGGTGCTGAGCTCCTGAGCAGCCTCTATGATAAACTGGGACGTCTCCTGACCAACACGGAGCAGCCGTCCACGTGGCAGGTGAGTGAGGTGTTCCAGGCACCAGGCTGGTGGCTGCCAGCTCATTGGGGACCTATCCTTGCCATGGGATACTGTGAGCAAAGGGACATGACAGAGGCAAGGAGCATGACCCCCTTGCCAGCACACATGCAGGCTTTCTGGGGTCTGTTGGGGAGAGGAAAAGGGCTTCTGCATGTTTCCTTCGCACTGCCCAGGGACCAGCCTCCTGGGGAGTCTGAGCTAGTGCCTGGAGCTGGGGCTGGGGTGGGCGTCCAGGGTCAGTGCATGGCTCTGATGGTGCCTCTCCCACCCTGGCAGCACACAGAGGCTTTGCTCTACGGCTTCCAGTCCATCGCTGAGACCATCGATGTGAACTACTCCGATGTGGTGCCGGGACTGATCGGCCTCATTCCCCGCATCAGCATTAGCAACGTTCAGCTTGCCGACACCGTCATGTTCACTATCGGTAGGGCCCTTGTTCACACACAGGGTGCGGAGGGGGAGCTCGTCTGGGGCCATTTCTGCTCAGCAATAACAGCAGTGAAAAGCAAAGCTGAGCATCCCAGGGTGTGGGTGAAGGCTCCCGCAACGCAGTCCTGTGGGCTGATCCCATGTGTGTGTGCAGGGGCACTGTCGGAGTGGCTGGCTGATCACCCCGTCATGATTAACAACGTGCTGCCACTGGTGCTCCAAGCCTTGGGCAATCCTGAGCTCTCCATCTCCAGTGTGTCCACGCTGAAGAAGATCTGTCGGGAATGCAAGTACGACCTGCCACCCTATGCTGCCAACATTGTTGCCGTGTCACAGGTAGGAGCTGAGTGCAGATGGATGTGTGGTAGTGTCCTGGGATGTGCACTGTGCATCTCTGCGTCACCCTTTCCTCTGCAAGGATCAGTGCAGGAGGACACAAAGCAGCAGCTTAGGGCATCTTGCTTGGTGTAAGGGACTTGTCTGTCCTGTTCCCAGGCCAACAGACCCAGGTGGCAGGCCCTGTGTCCTGCTGTGACTGCAGAAATGGCGGGCAGTGGCAGACACAACTGCCAGGGGGTCTACTGGGGTTGCAATTGGGCATCTGTCCTTTGTTTATCTTGTTGGGAACAGACCGGGCTGATCCCTGCAGTGCTGGGTCAGCTTGTCCCAGGGTCTTTCTTGGCTCTCAAGATCTGGGGCAGATGGGTCTCAGAGTTGTGAGGCACTAGGAGGAGGGCTGGGCTTGGGTGAGCTGCCAGGGTGTGTGTGAGAGCAGAGAGGGGCTGGTGAAGGGCATGAGTCTGCTTTCGGAGCTTGGGGGACACCATCAGCAGACTAAGGAAGCCCTGGCTCCTTGAGCTGTCCTGCAGCAGTGCCTGGCCGAGCCAGGGGCTCCCTTTGCTGGGTGGGCTGGCTCAGGAAGAGATTACGAGTGGACAAGGATTTTGCTCCCTGCCTGTAGCACGTTGTGGGTAGTACATACCTCTTGTCTGCCCACAATGGTGCTGGTTATGTTGACCTCCTGCATCAGTCCTGCCTCCTGGCAGAGAAGCGGCTGTCTGTGGCACTCACCCTGCTTTTTCTCTCTCTCCTTCCTTTTGACAGGAGGTGTTGATGAAGCAGATTCACAAGGTAAGAGGAGCTGGACCATACCTCTGTCTGGTTCTGCTTGTCCCCCCGTGTACTCCGTAGTCATACCTAGCTGAAGACATCAGGAGTGCCATCACAAGTTGGGATGGCCCCAGAGAAGAGCTGAGCACTGCAGCCTTTTTTTTTTGGGGGGGGGCAGGAGTAGCTGCTGCGTTCCCATTGCATGTGGGCTGGGATCATGCTGGAGGGTATATCTCCATAGACAGGGAAGCCTCTGGGGGAGGCTTAACTCTAGAATTTCCCAGTCCCTGAAAGCCCAGTGGTGCTGAGACAGCAGGCATGACTTCATGAGGAAAAAGAAGGGAGATAAGTGTGGGGACAGAGCCCACACAGGCTATGCCTGTGACCAGACTGTGATGGGATACTTGACCCCAGAGGGGCTGAGACAGGCTGTGCAAAGGATGGTATGCCAAGGAAGGACAAGTGATGCCAGCATGGAGATCCCTGGGCACCAACTGGTCTTCTCTTGGCAGGTTGCTGGGAAGAGGCCCAGTGTGCTGGTGGCAGAGTGCCTGTTCCCTGGGTTTGCCGTGCTGGCAGGGAGCTGCTCCCCTCTCCTGCAGTGAGATGCAACAAGGGTGACCCAGATAGAGCAGCCCAAGAGCTGCAGCACACTGGGGTCCTGGCAGCTGCCTTAGCTAGTGTGTGTGTTAGCCTGTACCTAAGGCTGCAGACCTCAGTGACCTGACCCGTTGTGTGTCCTCTGTCCCAGACGAGTCAGTGCATGTGGCTGATGCAGGCTCTTGGTTTCCTGCTCTCTGCCCTGCAAGTGGAAGAGATCCTGAAGAACCTGCACTCCCTGATCACCCCCTACATCCAGCAGCTGGAAAAGCTGGCTGATGAAACAGTAAGTGCCTGTGTGCTACCTCTGTTTAGAACTGGCTTCTGCTGACTCTGGGGCTGTTGTGTTGAAGCAACACTCCTGAACATGGGCTCAAGAGAGAGGGCAGTGCAGGGAACTCCTTTCTGGCACTTAGCCTCTGCAGTCATGGTTCCTAAGGATCCTAAATGCATGACTATGATTAAGCAGCATGGTTTTTGGCTTTATTTTCCCTGGCAGCCCAATCCCTCCAACAAGCTGGCCATCATCCACATCCTGGGTCTGCTGTCCAACCTCTTCACCACCCTAGACATCAGCCACCATGATGATGACCATGAAAGCACCGAAGTCAAGAAACTGCCAGTGCAGCAAGGACCCAACCCAGTGAGTAGAGCTTGTTGCTCTTTGCCACAGCCTGGCTGAAGCCTTGCTATTCACTGCTGGTGCCAGGAGAGGGGGAGTTAATGGGGAATGCAGTGTGTACCATGAAGAGGGTAGTGCCAGTGCATTCAGCTAAAACAACTCCTTCAGCTCATCCCACTGCGCTTGAGGTGGGCAGAGGTGACCTGCAGGGCCCCTCTTGGCTGGGTGCTGCACTGGAGGACAGCCTGGCACTGTGAGCTGTGCCAGGCTGCTTCAGCAGGGCAGAAAGCTGTCCGTCTTTGGAAAGGGGAGGGGGAAGTGGTCCCTGAAGGTTTGTGTCCAAGCCATGCTTAGTTTTTAATCTCCCTTTCCTGGTGCCCTGGAGGCCAGTTCTCTTCAGTGCCTCTTGTTCCTTGCAGGTGGTGGTGGTTCTGCAGCAAGTCTTCCAGCTCATACAGAAGGTTCTCAGCAAGTGGATGAATGATGCCCAGGTGGTGGAGGTAACCAGACTTCTCCTGCATACTTCCTGCAGCTCTGCCACCCCTTGCTGCCATGAACTGGTGGCAGCAAAGGACAGACTCTGAGTGATGCCCTGTAATGGATATCTTGCTCGGTTGTTCAGACCAGTGCTGTCACCAGCAGCATGCAGCCTTTCTAGTCTGTCTTGTGCTCATATCATCCCCACTCCTCTCCAGTTACAGGGGCCCTGCCATGAGAAGGGAGATGGGGGTCTACCAAACCTGTGTTCCCTAAGAGGAGAGCTCTGCTCTGACCTGGACCTGTGTCATCTGATGTTTCTCCAGTCCTCTCAGTCCAGTAATGCCCATGTGTAGCATCCCACCATCCACGTTCCCCTGGCCCTCAGGGAGACTTTCTGCTGTAGTAGGAAGTGTGTTTCCTGGTCTCTGGGAGCATCCTGTGCTGCAAGGCAGGGCACCAGTATCAGAGCAGATCTGAGCCCTCTGCCTGGCTGGTCCCCATCCCCACTGCTAGCTCTTCCCTCCCCTGGGACCCTTGCATCTAGCCCTGTCCCCCAGAAGAGGTTGCTTGATGCCCATTGCTCAGAGCAGCCCCTCTCCTCCCGCAGTCCATCTGTGCCATCTTTGAGAAGTCCGTGAAGACCCTCCTGGATGATTTTGCCCCCATGGTACCTCAGCTGTGTGAGATGCTGGGGCAGATGTACAGCACCATCCCCCAGGCCTCTGCCATCGACCTCACCCGGCAGGTACAGAGCTCAGGGCTGGGGCTGCTGCTCTCCAGGGGTTGGAGATGTACAAGGCTAACAGCAGCTTGAGTTTTCTCTCTCTTACAGCTGGTTCACATCTTTGCCCATGAGCCTGCCCACTTCCCTCCCATCAAGGCCCTCTTCTTGCTCGTTACCTCAGTCACGCTGACCCTCTTCCAGCAAGGTATGTAGGATTAACCCTTCTTCAAGCTGGGGCTGTTGTCAGGCTGTTGCATGCATGGAGTCTGGAGGCGTCTTACCAGGAATGGCTGTTTTCACTTCTAGCTAAGCTAATGGGGCCATCTTTGTTTCTTGGATTCATCCCAACCCCTGGAAGGTGGGTACCTTCCCTGCAGGGCAGCAGAAGCAGGAACCCCCTGGGTGAAATGCTGTACTGCCGTGACAGCCCTGCTTCTGCAGCAGGGCTGGGTTCTGCGTGCTGCAGGGTTTGAGCTGGAGTTCCAGTCCTGCTTGGCAGGGAGGCTGTGCTTCCCAGGAGATCTGGGGGCTCCTTCAGGAGCCAGTGCTGTTTGTAGTGGCCAGGAATCAAGCCCTTGCATGAGCAGGAAGATGTGTGTGTCAATATCTGGGAAACAACCTTTTCAGAGTCACTGCTGTGATGCTGAGGATGCTGGTGTCCTCCCCCAGGGCAGGGTCTCTCCTCAGCTCACTGCACACCCTACAAAAAGCGAATGGGGGGTAGGACAGGCCCCTCCTCACCATGGCTCCCCTCATCTTCTTGGTGACTTGCCCTGTGACAAAGACAAATACATGTTGGAGCTGCTAGCTCTGGTCCTTCAGCACCTCTGTATGCAGTCCCCAAGGGATCTTGTCCTTTGCTGACAGATGGATGCTGGGTGGGGTGATGCTGTCCCCCTGTACAAGGCTTAGAGCTCTATAGGGAGGCTGGGGAGGTGTGAGGACCCCTGCCTCATCACCACGGTCTGAGCTGCACTGAGGTGTCACTGGGGTCAGTGGCAGCCAAGCTGGGCTAACCTGGAGATCAGGTCACTGCTTGTGCCAGCGGTTTGAGGATGTGTCTGCACTGAAACCCTTTGGCTCAGTGCCTGGGGAGGCGGTGATGCCTCCATGCAGGAGCAGGCATATCTGCAGGAGGAAAGGGGAAAGGACAGAGCCCGAGCCATGCCAATGCTTGGATGCAAGCTTTGCTTGTGCAAACAGCCATGCAGCTCACTCTGTGCCCAGGGCTGTGTGCTCCTACCCACCCCATGGGTCCCTTTCGGTGGGTGGCCAGCCCTGAGCAGGGTGAGCCCCTTCTGCTGAGCCCATGGGCAACTGGAGATGGGGGAATGCCAGACCCCACGAGGTCCAAGACGTGTCTATGCACAGTGGGATGCCAAGGTAGGGTGAGTGGTACTGGCATGGAGATCTCTGGGCACTGAACTGCTCTGTCCCAGGAGGATGCTGGAGAATGCCTCCAGGAGGATCCTCGACACAGGGTCTTGGAGAACATCTGGGAACAAGGCGGGAGGATGACTGTGCCAGCGGCTCCTGAGCAGCTGGAGCTGGTGACAAGCATGTGCACGCCTGAGCCCCGCTGGGCCTGTCAAGCGTTTGCTGAGGTGCTGTCGTTCACTTGCAGTTATCTTCCAGGACCAAACAGTGCTCTGAAGACACCCGCTCAGTCCCCACAGTGCAAAAAGCTCTAATTCTCCTTGTGGAGATGGTGCCCAGCTAGCTCCTACTCCTTCTCCTCTTCCTCCCCAAGGACATGAAGATCTCCTCCTTGGCTCTGCAGCACCCAGGTGCTAGCTGGAGGCCCTGGGGCTTCAGACCCTTTCCTTTGCAGTTTCTTTCTGTTCTTGGGTTCTCCAAGTTTCATGATTTTTTGTATGTTTTGTTTCTTTAACTTGCTTCAAGCTGCTCATGTTGCCCATCCCTTTCCCCTCACACCCCTCCTCCCTTACACTCCTGTTTTCACTTGTAAATTCTTTCTGTATCACATAACTATATGATGTTGAGTTGCTGTTTGTATGATTTTTCTCTTAAGTTACATCTTTATTATATTTTAGGGCCCAGGGATCATCCTGATATTGTTGATTCATTTATGCAACTCCTGGCACAGGTGTGTTTTAGTTTCTTATTCATTCACTTTCTGTTCTCTCTCTTTCTCTTTTTAATTCGATTTAAACCTATTTTTAGCTTTCTGTTGACAACGTTTTTTTTTTCCTTTTAGTTGAATATCGAGTTTCTCCATCTGTTTCCGTGGAAGTTGAAAACAAAACATTCTCCTTTAGTTCTGGGTCTGCACCATCCCCAGGGCAGTGCCCTCCTCTCCAGGGCAGCCTCCAGCTGCCACCCCCTTGCCTTGCCAAAGCCTGTGTGGGGTGCTTGAGGCTGATGTCTTGGTTACCCTTGGGTGACAGACAAATTAGAGCATTAAGTGGATGTTTCCTAACCCATTTACCTGCCCTGTGATGGGTCCTTTGGAGCAGGGATGGGCTGAGCTGGCTGCTTTGCTCCTGATCCAGTGGGAGGAAGCTCATACCCGTGGTAGCAGGCGGCTGCCAGGGTTTGGGTCTGAGCAATGTGGTCGTGATGGCATCTGGACCTGCCAGGGTGCCACACTGCCTCCCACCCCAACAGCCTCTTGGGGTGCTGGCAGCTCCTATGCTGCTGGCTCGGCGATGCGCAGGGATGGTTTGCATCGGTGTGGTGGAGAACACAGGCTGGCTCATGGGGCTGGCATTCCTGTCACCACTGGTGGTGGGCAGGCAGGGCCATTGCTATGCTGTGTGTTGGGAGCAGCAGGAGCCCAGCGTGCTCCTCAGCCTGCTGCAGCACCTGGGAGAGAAGCTCTGATGTCCTTGATATACTCAATGTCCCATCAGAGATATTACCCCTGGTGCCTGCCCAGAGGGTGTGTTGAAGGTGAGGAGGAGCCCCAAAGAGTCACTTTCTGCTTCGTTTCTGTAATAGTGGGACCTCTAAACACATGCTGGCCCGATGGCTTTGCAGGAGCACCCACCCAGGCAACTGCCAGAGCTGTGGCCATCCTGTCCTTGCTGGCAGCCTATGAAGGGTGCCCAGCATGTCTGAGTGGTAAGGTGTGAGACCCCTCCAGAAGTTGTTTGGTTCATGTGTGTGTCTTGTGGGGCTGGAGTGCAGCAAGGGGGTTTCAGATTCTGCTGAGACCCATTGCATCTCCCCAGCCATATTGAAGCATTACTTTACTTTTCAACCTGAAAGATGTAATGTGATTTAGGTTATCAGAAAGCATTTGCAGCTTTTGCTGCTGCTGGTTTTGGAAGGTGTGACTTCTTAACAGAGGTTTTGAATGTGATGGGAGGATGGTAAATGGGGTCTGTGCATGAGGTTCATGGAGGTGTCCTCCCCAGCCTCTTGGTGCTGGCAGGACCTCTGCTTGAGCACTGTACTCAGTTTGAGGTACAACACTTCTGTAGGTACAGACTAGAGAGCACAGAGAAAAGCACCAGGGAAGATGAGCACCTTGTACACATGGTGAGGGGGAAAGGCTGATGAGAGCCTGAGGAGCTGCATGAGACTTAGAGTGTGTAAAAGGTAATGTTCCAGCTATAGGTGAACGACCCTTTTTTGTTCTTGAGTGGGACGGACAGGGCAGGAGAAAATAAAGGAAAAGGATCCATGTCAGGCAGTAGGAGGTCTTTCCAAGAGTGCAGGGAAGCACTGGAAGGTCACTTGGAGTGCTGCTGTTGCTTAGAGGGCTTGAAAGGTCTCAACAAGCCTTGTTGCTCTTGGAGGGCAGGCAGAGGTGATCTTGTCAAGGGGTGGAGCATGAGGTGGCCCTGAGAGACTCTTCTAAGGCTATTTATTGTTTCTTTGGAAAGTGCTGAGTTTCTCTCTGGCTCCGGGTCCTTTTCTATGTCTGGACATGGCACATTTGTGCTTTCTTGGAGAGAAAGTGCAACCATGCTGCCACTTTCACGAGGTGTGCTGGGAGAGCAAACACCACCCATCCCAGCTGCTGGGAAGCTGTTACACACTGCCCTCATGGGCAGGTTCTGCAGGCAGTGCTGGGGCTGCAAGCTGGCAGCTGGCCTGGTTTCCAGTGTGCCTGTCTCCAGACAGCCTGCATCCTTCGGAGGCTCTGCTGCAGGAGCAGCTCAGAGGCTGTTGCTTCTGTGGCTTTTCTGTCTTGGATCACTGCAAGACTGCTGCCAGCCCTCCACCACCCAGTCAAGACCTGATGTTTTCTTGGGCCTTTTAATTCCAGCAACCCAGTGGAAACCAAAGTATCCCATTCCCACCCTCTGTCCACACACAGGGCTTTTTTCAAGGTTTCTTCCTCTTCCTTGGCCTGCCTCTTCCCATGCTGATGGTCTGTTAGGGTGCTTTGAAACCCATCAAGCAGTGGCCTCACCATCCCTGCCTGGCTCCTTGAGTTCAAGACTTCAAGAGGTGTCTGATGGCAGAGGCGGGTCCAGCCAGCGTTCCAGAGAAGACTCTGGAAAAGTCTCTGCAGTGATGCTGTTGAGCATTTGTAGATCATGGAATCATAGAATAGTTTGGGTTGGAAAAGGACCTTAAGATCATCCAGTTCCAAACTCCCTGTCATGGGCAGGGACATCTCATGCCAGATCATGTCACCCAAGGCTCTGTCCAACCTGGCCTTGAACACTACCAGGGATGGAGCATTCACAACTTCCCTGGGCAGCCCATTCCAGTGCCTCATCACCCTCACAGTAAAGAACTTCTTCCTTAT
>JASSUY010030981.1:92764-116855 GCA_032466535.1 Forpus xanthops | reverse complement strand
GCCCGCCCGCCTCACCTCTTCATGATCTGGATCTCCAGCGCCCAGCGGTCGCGGTTGCGCGGGCTCAGCTCCTGCCGGCACTGTTTGATGGCCACTTGCTCTCCGGTCTCCTGCGGACACAGGGCGGGCTCGGCTGAAGGCGGGCGCGGGGCCGGGGCCGGGAAGGGGGAGCGGCCGGTGCCTACCTTGTTGTGCCAGCGGATAACGTTCCCGAAGCCGCCGGTGCCGAGGCGCTCCTTCATCTCCCAAGGGCCGCAGGTCAGCGCCTGCAGGGCCGGCGGGCGGCTCATGACGGGGCCGCGCCGCTCCGGCTCCACAGGGCCTGGGCCGCCTCCTCCACCGCTTCCGGCTCCGGCGCAAGCGCCCGCCCGCCCTTAAAGGAGCCGCGCGGGGCAGGAGCTGCCACGGCCGCCGCTCCCGGGGACGTAACCTCGGGGCACGGGGCAGCAGAGCGCGTTAAACGGCTCCGTGCCGTTTGTCTCCGTCCCCCCGATCCCTTCCGAGCGGTGCAGAGCCGCTGCACGGATGAATGCGCGGCCCCGGCACGGAGGTGTCCTCGTCCCCCCGGCACACTGCGCCCCGGCCATGGAGCAGCTCTGCCGAAACCCCTCCCGAAACGGGATCGAACTAGAGGTAAGCCGGTAGATGGTGCTTGAGAGGAGGTGCTGGTATTGATGGTTTCCTAACATGATGTAAAGCGCCACGAATGGCACCCACACCACTCTCTGGGCAGCTGTAGTGGTCCTCAAGCTGCGAAAAGTTGGGAAATAGCTTCTGAAATCGTCCCTCATGGGCATTTCTTTGTTAGCATCTTTAACCCAGAATTCTAGTAGCAAATGGCTGTTGTCTTTAAAATGACATGAACTGGCTCCTGCTCACTCAGTGTCCAGTCATCCTTTTCTCAACAACTGGAAACAATCAAACAGTGCTGTCCTTAAATCATATTTATGTCTGTGATGCTCACCATCTGCACTGGGGTTATCAGAGAAATGTGATAATATTGATGGTTTTCCATACATAGAAGAGCTAAATATGCAGAGTAACCAGGGTTTCATCTTTACTAGCATGCAGAAGACCCATTCCCAGCCAAGGATGCTGTACAGCTGCTTCTTGAAGATGGAGATCCCTCACACACTATTTCTTATGTCTGTGTTATGCTAAATTGTATCAGGAACCTGATTTTTAGTGAATCGGTTCCTAAAAGTTAAGAACACATCCATTACTATAACAACTGCATCACTGGCTGTTTTCTTAACCCTGAGTTTACTTTGCCTCCCACACTGATAACCCAGTGCTTCATGACCACACACTGGTGAGTAGATCTGATTTTCCTCGGATGGACAGTATCAATGAACACTTAACTCTTTGCTCCCCAACATGCTATTCCTTATTTCTATCTAAGGGTCCTCAGAAGCTCTGCTCATTGTCCCCACTTTACTTGGGAGCTCCTCTGACTATTTTGTCCCCATGGCATGCAACTGTCTGCCGAAGATTCCCAGTGGATTCCCAGCACACTGCACTCTTTCTTGGAACAGGAGTTTCTCAGTACTAGAACTAAGCTACGGATTGCAGCTCCTCTGGTCGTGTTAGAGGTAACACATCTCACAGTCCCACGAGCACGATGCTCAGCGTGAGAGATACGTGCTGTTCTCAAGTCACTGAAGCTTAAGGTGTTCAACGGGGAAGTGTTTAGAGACTGACACTGCTCTGTCGAATGGGAGAGAGAAAGAACAAAGCGAGATGCTGTAATGCAGCGTCCACCGCCCGCCCCTAAGCCCTGGGCAGGGGCCGCCCCGTCCCGGAGCCGCTACGGGGGGGACTCGGGCTCCTGCCCCCGAGTCTCCACCCCCTGCGTGGGGCTCGAGGTGGGAGCCGCTGGGAGCGCTCAGAGCAGCGGCGGACATCAGCAATCCGCCGCTCTGCAGAGAGCTCCATCCGCGGATACAGCACAGAGAAAGCAGAGGTAGGTCCGGCTCTGCACCTGCCTGGCAAAGCGCAGTGCCCGTTTTCAGCATCAGTGGCATTGTCATTGAATGCTATTAACTATTGTTATTTAAGGAATCCCGCTGAAGCACCGCGGTGGTTAACTAACTGAGCTGCTGCCTTTCAGCTTCGGAGGAGGTTCCTAATGCTGGGTGCAGCCGATAGCTTTCAGTTATACCAAGAAAGCTTTAGCTCTAGCAGGAGAAGGGCTGGCAGCCACAGCTAGCAGGGGGGAGGTCTCCAGCCCAAAGAACGTTAGCAAGAGAACTTAAAGCAAATGAAGCGTTATGGACAAATACCTTAATGTTAAGGAGAGACCCAGAGAGCTAGCTGTGAAAGGAGAATCCATCATCTGCCTGGGAAGTCGGGCTGTGTGCTCATCCCAGGCTCCCGAGCAGGGTAATGGAGGGACAGAGCGCAGGAGGGCGGATCTTCTTCAGATAACGCTTTGCAAATGCAGCCAAAACCACAGGAAAATATTGGGAATGATTCCCAAAACAAAGCCAGAGTTTGAAATATCCATTTCCTCCACTGCCTTCAGAGACTGCAGAAGCTTAATCTTGTGGGGTTTTTACACAGTTCTTTTCCACAGAGAGCTGTCTGCTGTTACATCCTGAACAGAAATAGTGCAAGTCTGATATTCATCTCCTCGGTTTAGCAAAGGGATACAGAAGCACTTTCTCCAGAAGGCAGGAAAGGTCAGCAAGGACCTGCAGTCTTTCACTTCAACTAGATCAATATAGCTGTTCATCAGCAAGAACCCTCTTAGTGCTATAGATTCAGAATCAAAGCATTCTGAAATGCACATACGAAGTGACTGGAAGGCATATAGGGGTTTGGGGAAAGCTACTTTAATTCCAATTAATGACTTTTTTGTTCAACCTTGACAGATACATTCTGTTTTACATCTTATTCCACACTGGTAACATAATGCACTCTTACTGCTTAGGAGGGCTGTTACTAACAAATTAATATGTGGGATTTCAAGTATTCCTGCTGACAATGCTTCAGCAGAGGACACATTTGGGGTGTCGTATATCTTTACATCCCAATGTACCTGAAAGTGTAGAATCAAACTATCAGGGCACCACATCTAAGCCTCTGGCTTATTGCTAGAGGATTTGTGATCAGAGAGGAAGCAAAGGGTAAGAGCAGAAGGCAGGAGCTGTTTAGGGGAGCCCTACAGAAAGCACACTCCTGGTGAAGTCTCGTAAACATGGTATTCTTCAAACAGCCATATGGTTTCAATTTGATAGGGCTTATCATTCAGAACATTCCAATTGCCTGCCCTAAGTTTTACCTTTCCCGAAACTGAAAACAAACATCTGGCAACATCTGTTGCTAGTTTTCCATGCATAGCAGCCACCAATGGGTGGACAGGCATCTCCCATGGACAGGGCGAAAGGTGGAGGGGAGAGCCTGTAGAGGGGCAGCAGGAGTTAAGTATGAGTCCAGACCACTGCTGATTTAGTTCAGATTTCATTGAAGTAAATGCCTATTCTGAAGCCACTCTTGCAGCTTTTCATTGCTATGCAATGCAAGATACTTCCTAAGAGGAGAGAAAGGGCTTGAAAGTATACAAAAAAGTACACTACAAAATCTGCATAGTAATACAAATCCCCAGGAGATGCTCTGAATTACAAGGATCTCATTGTCAAGATAAGACTTGGAGTAACTAAGGTTCTTGGAAGCTGTTCCTGTCTAACTTGCAACTTAAGTCTCCTCTTTGTGTGGTCTAATGATGAGAAGCTAAAGGCTAAATTATCCTGCTGCACTCCCAGTTCTGCTTCAGAGACTGGGATATTTGTGCCTTTTGCCTTTTCTTTGAACAAGTATTTAAAAGAAACCAACATAACCCACAAAGAAACTCCCTCCCTTTTTTAGCCTTGAATCCCAATTTATGACTCATTCAGCTGTTATACTCCAATTTCAGCAGCTATTATCCAGCTGCCTTCTCTGGATTCATTTAAACAGAGTCTGAGCTCCTAATTTCTGGAATTAATTTCTCAAACAATTGGATTAGCTTTCTACTTGCTCAGAGATCTTATCACGGAGATGATAAAAAGGTGATAGTGTGGGAGACAGTGCCTGACTATTATTGCAAATATTTGGAACTGCAGAGCAATCCTAGAGATTGGGAATAAAGTTCTATCTTCTTACCTGCTGCTCTGCCTCATTTTCAGCTCTTGGGATGTATAGGATGCATTATACTTTTAAATAGAGAAAATGGACCTCTGTGCTGGACATGGTCAAAGCAGGGGGTTCCCATCTACGTTACACTCTAGCCATCATTTCAGCCATCTAAGCTGACTGCTGTAGCAGTCTGGCTGAGTACAGAGGATCAAGTTAAATCTGTTCACACCGGTGATTACTCATGTCTTGTTCAATTGTAAAAAAGAGCTACTATTATGCATGCAGGAGGAACTATTACTTTTAGGAAGAAAATTATGGGGTCAAGCCAGAAAACCTGTGATAAAGTTACTTATCTTATTGTAAGGGTTCAGATCACACAGCTTTTAAGGACTGGAGTTGTCATTATTATTACTCAAATGTGAAAAGTGGTAATACTTTCCCAGTTTTTAAAAGATGTATTGGACCTTGCTAGTTAATGCCATAGACACTGTACAATCAGCTGTATTCATTATACCATGAACAACAGCCTCCTCCCCCCACCAGTGTCCTGTGGGTGTACCAATAAATCCTCATTTAAAGTCCTCAAGTTCAGCAGTGTTTCTAAATATAACATAGGACTTTGCTAGCTACCATACTGGTGCTGCTGAGATCAGCCTTTACTGGAGTTCTTTTACATACATACATGTACATATGTATATACACATATGTACAGCCTCTACGGTTAGTACAAGATCGCCTAGATAAAGAAATGAGCAAAATAAATCCTCCAGGATTTTTCCTCCAGGGATTAACAAGGAGCTGGAAGCCCACACCAAAGCACATTGCCTTCATCAAGAAGTTTCCTTGTCAGCAAAAGGTTTCAGCAACTTTACATTTCAGACTCCATCTGAAGTGTAAAGCTGCTGAAGGGATTAGCGGAAATAAGAAGTAGTTGCGACTGCATAGGAGTGCAAGGGATAAATGAGAGCACCAGCCCAACAGCCAGCCTGCTGGTCAACTGGCATACTCTCTCTTTTCAGCAAAAGCAGAACAACAATAGTAGAAACTGAAAGCTCAGCTAGGGAGAAGCTGCAGAAATATTGAAAATCAAAGACACAGCAGCGCTCTCCCCACCTATCATCAACCAAAGCCTCCTTCCTGAAGCATCCTCAACGTGGGAGAAGCCCTCACTCTTGCCCAAAAATAGCAGTCTGTGCAGAAAATGACAATCCTCTTAAACCACTGTTATCACAGACTGACCCTTCAGCTGGTTTTTGAGTCCTTGCAAGAGATCTCTTAGGCTTCACTGACCTGAATCTCACTGAACACTTTCCAATCAGCTGTACAACTCCTTCATTCACAAGTGCATCTCTAATAATGCACACAATCCTGCTGGCTTCCAGCAACCTTGAGAAAAACGACTTGGAATTTACTTCTACCAGTGTTATTCTCCAGAAACATACTCTGAGCTTCCTCCAGGTCTAACAGGGTGTCCTTTAGCTTGTCGTGTTTCTAAATTTATCAAGTAGAAGCACATCTGGGTCCGGCCTGACAGATTCCCCTTGTCCAGGTCACCAGGACAGCCAGTCCTGATGGCTGAGAATTGCAGAGTAGAAAGCGTGTTTTAATGTAAAAAGAATTGTTGTAATTTAAAACCTGTATTTAAACTTATGCCCTTCAACTCCATTCACATTGTTAAATGCATTTGTTCAACATCTTGGCTTTTTGTCTCTAGATAACTTGAGATTTGGATGTGATGTGGAAAACGCTCAGGATGGAAGGCAAACTCCCATGTCTGCTCCTGCTGGTGGGAGCAATTGTGACTGCCCAGTGCCAGGTAAGAGGCTAAAGCATCAAATGATGCTCTTGCCATCCTCCTGTGTTTTCAGCAGTACTTCCTTACCATTGACGCCAGCTATCAGCATCGGACAGGAGAATCTGCTTAGATCTGTGGCAGCTCCATGGTTTATAGTTACCATGCTGAGACACTAAAGGCACTTTTCACTGTACTGTCTGACGAGGAGGGCAGAGAGTTGCTCAGAGCTCTCCTGATTTACAAGGCTTCAAGAAGAGGATGGAGGCACTTGTTCTCTCAGTTTTCTTAAGAGAGCAGTTACTCACAGAATTAACCTTCTTTGCTTGCAGGGCTTACGCACACGATTCAAACGGGGAGCCAGGTCCAGAGGTAAGCCATGCAAACTACAACCGTGATACCTGGAGCTTTCTGAACGCAGGAGGGGAAAGCAGGTGATGCTGAGAGAACAGAGCCTGAAAGCTGTTTGTCACAGTTATCTGGATGAGAGGTTCAGAAGACAAAATAGCAGATCATCAATACGATGCACAACTCAATAAAGTTTTCCCCTCCCTTTTCTCTTCCTCAGAGAAAAAGAGGCGGTCAGTAGTGGAACTTTTCTTCTGGGAAGAGAAGAGAGTTCTTTCGCTCAGCCAGGTCTTTGCCCTGACTCTCTAAAAGAGGATTTTTCCTTTCTCCAATTACAGCCATTTGCACAGAAAAATCATCTGGAGAAATCTACCAGCACAGGGGGACCTGGCTGAGGCTTTCAGGGAGCAGAGTAGAGTACTGTAGGTGCGACAGTGGTTGGAGTCGCTGCCACACTGTGCCTGTCAGAGGTGAGTATGAGGAAGAAAAGGAGAAAGGAAGTGGTGGGGGACAAGAGATTTTCCATCTAAGCATCCTAAATAACTCCACTCTCAGGGAAGGAGTTATCACACAGAAAATTTGGCTTCAAATAGACTAGGATAGAAACAAAAATACTAGTATGTACCAACTTAGGCAGGACTAAGAGGGAGTGGGCAACAGGCTGAGGAAGGCTCCTAACAGCATGTGGAGAGAATGGAGCAAAGGAAGAATGTGAGCACTACACAAAAAGACCGTAAGTGCACGATAGAACAGCCTAAAAGAGACTGACAGGAGAGGAATGATGGGTATGCATTGACAGCTTCTTACTTCTATGAAATATAATAGTATTCTGGCTTTTGCTTATTCCACAGCCTGCACTAGAATTAAATGCTACAACGGGGGCCAATGCTCACAGGCATATTATTCCCCACAGCTCTTCATCTGCCAGTGCCACCAAGGTTTCTCTGGGAAGCAGTGTGAAATAGGTGAGTATACCAATGCTATTGGCTTTAGTTACGCAGTGCAGAAGGATAAGTACCCAGAAGATGTACATTTTATTCCATTTTGTTCAGACACTACAGTTAAGTGCTACAAAGATGCTGGAGTAACATACAGGGGTACATGGAGCATGACAGAGAGTGGAACGGAATGTTTAAATTGGAATAGCAATGGCTTGATGGACAGGAAGTACAGCAGCCGAAGACAGGATGCTGCTGAGCTGGGACTGGGCAATCACAACTATTGCAGGTGAGGGGCTGATGGCACCCAGGTCAGAGCCACAGGAATCAGCCTGAAGGCTTGGAGCAAAGGAGTGGCTGTTTGCAATAGTCTAATGTCAAGCAAAGAAATAAAGTGCAGCCCATGAGCAGCAATTGCAATTTCTGTAGACATATCTCAGCTTCAGATCTACATAGACTGGATGCTTATGGCAGACTACAAAATGCATGCATCTCTCACCCCATAGTCTTTCCCTTGTCCCTTTTCAGTGCCTAAAACTCCCTTTGTAGGCCAGTTTCCTGCAGCTCCAGGTCCTTCTCATAAACTAAACTTCACAAACAAGCTCTCCACTCCTGCCAGCTACTGGCTGCTTCATCCTCACTTACACGTACTCCACAATTAACATAGGAATCCAAATGACTTCTGAAGGTTCAGTCCATGTCTTCACTGCAGAGCAAGATTAAGTTACAAACTAGACAGCAGACATGGGACTAATAACAATAGCTTCATAATAATGCATAATATCATAACTCTTTCAGAAACCCAGATGAGGATTCCAGACCTTGGTGCTATATCTATAAAGGAGGAAAGTACATCTGGGAACACTGCAGTGTGCCCTCCTGTTCAAAAGGTACATGCAGGGGGACAGGGAATGGACTTTACAGCTTCCATGATTCACTGCATATCTAATGGTTCTCTGTGGACTTGTGCTGTTTCTGCAGCCTGAAAAGTTGAAACTCTAATATTAATCATAGAATCATAGAATAGACAGGGTTGGAATCATGTTTAAGCTTTTAATATTTAGGACATTGAGAGACTGAGATAAGTATAGCTAGTATACAGCCTTGACAGAAATCACAGGAAGAGCTAACGGCTTCACATCCATTAGTTAATATGCAGCTTTCTTATTGAAGCTGGAAACAGCAACTGCAAGTCTGGAAGAGGCACAGATTACCGAGGCAGCCACAGTGTTACCAGCTCTGGAGCTACCTGTTTGAGGTGGAATTCCCAAATCCTTGTCAACAAGGTATATACTGCTTGGAGAAGAGATGCTTACCAGCTGGGCCTTGGTACTCACAACTTCTGCCGGTAGGTAGTCACAGAATTAATGTCCCACCAAACTTCCTTGTGGTGCTCTTAAGGCCAGGCTCTTTTATGGGAGTACACTACATTGGGAATGAAGCTCACTGACAACAGTAGTTTTATTCCACCTGACCTGTCTATGCTTTCGTAACATCAGAATCCATAAATTCAAGTTCCACACGGTCCTAGGGCCCTGTTATCTCTAGAATACTCAGGTCACAGGCTGCCACCTTTAGGTCTCCCCAAACTCTCTTCACATCTGATAATACAAATGTTTTTTCTCTTTCCTGTGCTGCAGGAATCCTGACAATGACAGCAAGCCCTGGTGCCATGTTCTGAAAGGAAATCAGCTCACATGGGAGTACTGCAATGTGCCTACTTGCTGTAAGGACCTGGCACTCCTGTGTCTTCTCTTTCTTTGCAGCATTACTGTTCTGCATGTCATTTGTATTAAGCTCAAGCCTCCTATAGTAAAATAAGAGCTGGAGGGGGAACCTCCCTCCCCAAAAAAACCAACCCCAAAACCAAACCAAAAGCCCTCTTTAGCGTGTCCTTTTTAGAGCAGAAAGAGATTCTGTGGCTCCAGCTTCACAGAAATGCCTTTTTCTCTGCCAGAAGGGAAAGGAGGACAGAAAAGGCAGGGTTTCCTTACTGTATTTTTCACATCAGAATACAAGTTTCCTAGGAGACAGGAATGAGTCAGTTACTACACAGTTCATGCCAGGCTGCCTCAACATGCACTGGCAGCTTGCAGGCTCTTAACCCAAACTCCAAGCAAGAATGCCTGAACAAAAAGCCTCTCTCTGGGCTTGTCATCCACAGCCACCTGCGGCTTGCGGCAGCGCCGAGGACGCCAGTACAGGATTAAGGGTGGCTCCTATGCAGACATTGCAGCTCACCCATGGCAAGCTGCCATCTTTGTGAAGTACCGCCGGGCGCCTGGAGAGCACTTCCTCTGTGGAGGAATCCTCATCAGTTCCTGCTGGGTTCTGTCAGCTGCTCACTGCTTTGAGGAAGGGTAAGTTGAGGATTTGGTACTGTTGCGAGGACCAAAACCAAGCAACGAAACCCCAACACAACCAGACTGAAACTGGAAACATCCAGTATCACCTTACTAGAAAAGGCTTGGAATAAAGCTTGTCACTGTACACTAAAGAGTGTAGAGTTAGTTGTGCAGAGCATGACAGATGGGTAATTGTTGGGCCAACGAACAGCATGGCATTAAGGTATCACTGCAGAACAGTGAGTAGCTGAAGAACAAAGCTGTCAGTACAGATGCAGATCCATCTGATACTTGAGAACAGCAAGGGAATGGCAGACGAGCTTTGCCATGATGGCTGTAAGCAATTAGTGCAAAAGCAAAGGCAAACTGGATGCTTTAGGTCAAACCACCTGGGTAATGGAGTAGTAATAGTCCTAAAATATGAAGAGCAGAAGCTCCAGCAGCACATCTTCAAGAGAAGGGTGCACTCAACATGAGAAGAAAGTTAAGATTCTTGTTCTTCAGCTTTAGTGCAAATCAGCTGAAGATTGTGCTGGGGAGAACATCCCGAGCAGCTCCAGAGGAAAATGAGCAGCGGTTTCAAGTGAAGAGCTACACTGTGCACCAGAGATTTGACTCAGAAAACTTCGACAATGACATTGGTAAGAACTTTTCTGACCTAGTGACTCTGCAAAGGTTGTGGTTGGCTCCAATTTGTGCTTAATGAAGTTGCTTTCCCTCTTCAGCTCTGCTGCAGTTGAACTCAGATGCAGAGGACTGTGCTATTGAAACAGACACTGTCCGTGCTGCCTGCCTCCCAACGCCAGCACTACACCTGCCTGCATGGACTGAATGCGAGATCTCTGGTTATGGCAAAAATGAAGAATGTAAGTAGAAGATACTAAAGTTTGTTTCCCCTGCCCTCAAAGAATTCAAGCCTTTAGCACTGCTAATGTATGGTCCCCTGAATTATCAGCACTACAAAACACATGCGTAGTGGGAGATAAGTTTGGCTTTTTGTAAGTTATTTCATTGGTCTTAGTTCTCTCAGCTGCATGGGCTAATACAGTGTTTTCATATATATATATATATGGCATTATCTGCTAATACCTATCTGCTAATCACATGCAACTACTTGCAACTGTACAGTATATTAGCAGATAATCCCAGATATATATCAGAAAAGGCTCGCTAACTGGTTTCTAATGTGAGCTACAACAGGAATAAAACATGTCTGAAGGTATAACAGGCTCACTTGTATTTAAAACAAAATCCCCCAGTTTGTATTTTACTGGTACTTTCTACTAATTTTCATTTCATTTGCTGACTTGTAGCCTCTTTGACAGAGAGACTGTGAAGAAACCACCATAAAAAGACCTAATAGTGATTTGAGCCCAGTGTTTTTTGGAACAGACTTTGTAACATACAAGTGTGGCATAAAGTGCTTTTAAAGCTAGTCCCCAGCACTGCTTACAGGGAGTGCAGGGTACAATCTCTGAGAGGGAAAGGATGCTGCAATCGTCATTTCCAACTAGATGAAAAACAACAACCCTGCCAGCTTTTAGCTTTGTGCAGTCGCAGCTATGCAGAAGAATAAAAGCAACACCAAATCCCTTCTATTCCAGCACAATACAAGCATACATTCCTATCCAGTTTCTCAGTATTGTGTACAACAAGGCATCCGCTTTTTGTTAGTGCAAGCCTAATACTAAAAAGTCACGATCTTGTTTTGTAGTTATTAGTGACTTTCATAGGCACTTGCTGTGACTTCATTTTGGTTGATGTAACCCTGCAAGGATGATTTACCCATCCATAAAATGCAGCAAGTTTTTCGAACCTCAGCTTGTTAAAGAAGTAATATTTTCTCTCTACTAGACTGAAGCAGTTCTCACTCAAAAGCAGAACCCTCAAGAATCAAAAGTAGACTCTTTGGCAAAGAAACACTAGTTCAGCCTCCTCTGCCCCCAACTACTTCCATTTACTCTCCTCTAAACTATAGAACCTGAACTGCTTTGGGGCTTTTTAAATCTATATACACCTACACAGACATATTTATGTATTTATATAGTATTCTTTCTTCTAGTTTCTCCATTCTACTCAGAGCACCTGAAGGAAGGCCATGTGAGACTGTTTCCAGCCAGTCAGTGCACAACACAGCGTCTAGGCAACCGGACAGTTACAGACAACATGTTATGTGCAGGAGACACAAGAAACCTTGATGATGCCTGCAAGGTAAGTTCAATTCTGTCCTTGAGAGTCTGAGCTAAGCAAAGAAAAAGCTTCACAAAATGGTTTAAAGTTGTTTCATGTTTGGCTCTGTGGAAGTTCTAGTAGACTTTTGATAAACAGAACAGAACTGTTGGCTCCTTTCTGCTTCCCCTGCCCCTCATAGCTAGAAAAGCAGGCCACACTTGACCAGAACACCACAGACTGAAAATCCCAAATATAGGAAATGGCACAAATCTGAGCAGGAAACTCCACCTCAGCAGCATTTCCTAATATTTTCTCCTATGTGAGCAATGCAGAACACTCAGCAGGGTGTCCTGTGAGAGAGCGCGAGTGCTGTTCTTCTGAGAAGTACAGAAAATACAGTAATAAAAGCCAAAAATGGTGGGGAATGAGAAAAAAGGAGGACATTCAGTCCACATCCTTTCCATTTAAACAGCATTTTAACACTCATAGCAGTGTGTCACCCTGGATCAGTGAATAAACTTGAATAAGAGTATTCCTCATTTTGTTCTGACCAACATCTCACCTGCATTTCATGAGTGCCATATGGAGTTAGATGCTTTAGTGTTAGTTTCTTTGGGGTGTCTCCCCATGAGAGGAGCATCGAAGGAGACCAGAACATAAAAGGGCTTATGTGAAAGTGCTGTTACCAAGAGCTCTTGATTTGTTAACATACTACATAGGGTATTTCCGTGGACACAACTAAAGCCAGTGAGTGAGGGTAAAAGCAACACAAACCCAACCAAAAAGGAGACAGTTATTAACCTCCTGCTTCTCTGTAGGGTGACTCTGGAGGGCCTCTGGTCTGTATGAAGGATGATCGGATGTATCTCATTGGAATCATCAGCTGGGGAATAGGCTGTGGCCGCAAAGATATACCTGGTGTTTATACAAATGTGAATCGTTACCTGGACTGGATTCAGGACAATATGAACCCCTGAGAAAGAAAAATGAACTATCCACAACCTTGTGGCTATTTCCTCACAGCTTCCTTCTTGGTGTTTTAAGGATGCTGACAGTGCTTCCCTTTGTCCTACAGCTTTTCATATCACAGGAATGTGTGGGAAGGGCACATTCTCAAGTTCCTCTCCTTTCCTTGTTACAGATTACTGGAAGCTAACACTTCTTTCCCCAACATCCCCAGGCTTCCTCCTTGCATCAAATCACTAGTACTATTAAATCTAATTTATACAGAGAGTAAACCAAGAGACAACATCGTGCATTCCGTGAGCAGCTATGTTGGTTCGGGAAGCGGTGTGAAATGAAGGCAAAGGGGACATTTCCTGAAAACTTAAATCTCTCTTCTTCTTTGGCTGTAAATTTGGAATACATTCCAGTCAGGCAGAAGCTCTATCCTTATACCACTTTACTTTGGTTATGTAAGTTGGTTTCAGCTTGATTCTCTGTCCTCGGAGAAATGTTGGTTATGTCCGATTAATCTTCATCACTGAAGCATGGTCCTTACCCTGCTACTCAAAACCCTACTAGTAAACAGAAATGGTTCAGCTGTCCTAAAGGCAGTTTCAGTGAGGTTCCAGGAAGAGCTCAGTGCTCCTTGCAGGAAAAAATACCAAGAGATAAATTCATTTTAGCTTTTCAGATAGTGACTTAGTCCCAGGCTCACAATGCCAACTGCGTAATGACATTTACCCCTAAGGCACCCACTATCCACAATCCAACCAGCATAATTCACCTTCCTCCTCAAATACCAACTGTATTTTGTGTACAGCCCACACAAGCCACTCTGGAATGACACATATGACATGTAAAACTGAACTTTATTGATGCCCTTGCTGAAGGTTATATTTGCACTGAACATGCTCAGCAGTAAGGCCACCTGCTATGGCTTCCATCAGTTGCACTGAAACTTGCAATTCCACATGCAAGGTACCACTCATTCACTGCAAGTATTCATCACACACAAACCAGAATGTGTGTTACCCTTTGCTTAGAGTCACCTTGTTCTGTTTACAAGCATTAACTGTACCTGCTGCACTCCAGAGCCAGTGCAAAGTTCTGCTACCACAGAGAAAACACATTGGCATCTAGTGGCCAAAGAGCACATTACAGACAATACAGAACACTGCAGATGCCTCTCAGTTCATATTTATGCTGTAGAGAGAGGCAGCACAGACTGGAATGAGCTCCTACAGAAGAGATGGTCCCAGCAAAAAATCCAGTGCAGAGCAGCTGATTGGTACAGGAACTGGAATGAGGTAGGACAGCAAGAAATACTACAAAGGTACCAGGACACAATTACCTCAAAGACAGACATCAGTGAGCAGAAGAACAGCAGTATCACCTTCATTTGTACTAGGCAGGCAAGAAGACAAGAAGAGGTTCCAACAAGTTACTAGGAGAGTGATTGTCTTCATTTAACCGCAGCTTCAGTTTTCATCAGTGTGCTCACACCTGTCTCTTTCCTGACTCCCCAGAGAAACCAGAAGAAACCCTACCTTCAAACACTGATGAAATAAGAGGAGAATTACATTCAGATGTCACCACCCATCAACTACAAGACCATACTTGCTGTGTCAGCCCTTCCTGGGATACCATCCTAAGATCTAGATGGGTTTCCAGTCCATCTCCAGAGATTCAGGATACTTAATGATCAAAAGAGCTTATGAAATATGTAGAAAAAGCATTCACTTCTTCCCTTCCTCTCTCTGTGACATCATCTCCAGTCTCAGGCTTCTTCTGATGCTGGGTAGGACAATCTACCTTTCCACTTCTTTCAGTCCCTTCTAGGTAGGATGGCTGGATGATCTCCCTGCTACCAAGAACTATAGAGCTCTCTACCCTAATGTCCAATGATGGAGAAGGGCAAATGCTGGACCATCATACTGGAGCTGAAGTTTCTGGAAATTCAACTTTGTATCATCTACAAGGGCTAAAAGCCAACCAAAATATAAGGAATAGGAGTTACAAAAGCCAATCAAACCCTAGAATTTCCTTGAAGACAGCAAAATGAAGGCGATATGAGCATATACAGCTGACTCACTAATCCCAAGAGACCTGAACACCTCTTGCATCTGCCATTGTTCCAAATGCTTCAGACTGAGCTAGGGATGAGATGGTTTCAGGTCGACCTTACCTTTCTCTGCTCCCCAGCACCCTAAGCACTGACTCTCCTGCTCATGCTACTACAGGCAAGGGAGCAACCCTGGACAGATGGATGGGGTAAGAGGCTGCATCCAACAGCCGAGGACAGAAGAAACAGGAAAGTGCTCTTCCTTGCTATTAGGATTCTCTAGGTTCGTACTTGGAACTTGCCAGCCTTAGTCATGTACTTTATCCCCTTGAAGGGCTTGTACTTCTCCCCATACATGTCCAAGCGATTCACCTTCAGTCCTAAAGGCAAACAAACAGAGCATAAGACTGACGGCTGCCACAAGCAAAGCAGACAGGCCTTCAAGATAAAGGAACAGCAGATCATGCCAGCAGTGCAGAAAGCACAGGAAAAGTTTTAGGAAGCAGTAAAAAGAATGGAGAAAAGCTGACAACTGCTACTTGTCAGAAACACTTTTTACCAACACATCAATTCCCCAGAGTCATTTATAGGTCTGCACGCATGACATGCAAGGAAATGTAGATAGGCTGTTTCAGAGCATCAGAGAGAACATATCTGTAGTCAAAGTACACCATTTTCTTACTTGAAGCCCATGTTTCAGGTAGAATGTACTTCAGAAGGCCCACAGAGCTACTTCAGCTACATGCAGAGTGAGCCAGACACAACAGAGAATATTCAGCATCACTTACCAGATATAGCCAGCTGCTGAATTTTAAACTGCAGGTTAATGGTGGGGTTTTCATCTGGTTTCGATGTCCCAGCTTGCAGGCTCATGCTCCCCTTCAGGCTTGGCAGCTTCTGAGGGTTTATTTTCCCCACATCCCATGACAGCAACTTCAAGGAGAAAAAAACTGCAGCAGTGAAACAGAAATGCTGGAACAGCCCCTGAAGAACAGTCCACCTCCTGTGACATCTTGAAATGTTTCTTTATGGAAAGTCTTAATATCTCACCCTTCATATTGCACAGACACAGTACATGCTTGTTGTCCCTCTCTCTTTGCATGAGGTTCCTCAAAAGCCTATCATAAATGGCATTTCCACTGCTTGTGCTACAGGCCCCAACCCGAATCTGCAGTATTTTCAAAGGACAAAGTCTATTGTGCAGTATTAGGCAGAAGTTTGCAAAGCATCCACCAGAGCAGTGCCTCATCATACAATACCAGTTTGTGGATTTTCTGCTCACACCAAGCAACCAGAACCATAATCCACTTGACACTGAGCTATTTGTTGTGGGGATTAAGACAATTTATAGTATGCAATTGTGCAGACAAGGTTCTCACTCCAAGAAAAGAGACAACCTTCAGAAAAGCAATGTCCAAGGAAATGTGCTTATAACCATGACAGCTAAACTTCATTTGCTGAAAGGTAAAAATAAATAACAATAATAATAAAAAAGCTCAGTTCTCTCTTTCCTCTCACCTTTGTAACTGGATCAAAAACGTGTGTTCCCTGAGAGGGTGTGAGGGTCATATTTAAGACACCTTTTGGCATCTGGCTGGTGACAATCACTCCCTCTACAGTCTTCCCCATAGTCTGCTTCGGCCCCACTGTTATCTCAAAACGTCCCAGTGAGCTGCTATCACGGAAACTGATGTTGTGCTTAACGTAGACAGGAATTGCCACAAGACTAGAAGAAAGACATGAACAGAAAATCCTTGTCAATCCCTCACCTCTATCTTTGCTTAACCTGATGTAGTCCTTGCCTTCTACACTGACCAGAAACCAATCTCCTTAAAAGAGTAGGAAATCCTACACTTGTTTGATCTCTTCCAACCCAAACCATTCCATGATTCTATGTATTTCAACTTCATTTAGCACTTGCCACCTGATCTTTAAAAGCAATTCCTTAGGTATTTTTCCCTTCTACTAGCCAGGAAGATCCTAATTTTGTAATTCACAGCACTACATTAATCACCTACTTCTGAGCACTGACATGGTAGGACAGCAAGCGAAAATTCCCATCAGGTGGAATGAAGGAGAGTATTCTCTCTGACTCCCAGCGCTTAAAACGCACACAGGGATGGAAACTGACATCATCCAACAACCGAGGGTTCTGAAATAAAAGGAAGTCACCAGGTTAAGGAAGGCAGATCTATTTAATATAACCCCATCTTCTCAATCTTCCATCCATGAAGATGTACCTCCTGTTTGATGCACTCTGCCACTTGATAGTATCTACATTCAGACACGTTAAGCTCTTTGATACTGTTACACCTGTGTAATAGCAGTACTTAACTAATCTCTATCCTACATTAGGAAGTTTAGTCATGTCAAATAATTACCTCGATGCACGCTATTAGAAAGATAACTTTCAGGATATCTGCCTAAAACACCGCTGTATCTCAAAAACTTAGTCACAGCACACACTAACAGCACTTTAAAAAAAAGCCAATTGTCTTTAAATTTAACCACCTTTAGGCTCAAAGTTGCTGAAGTTCATTATGAGCTTCCCTTGTCTGTTCTTTCTCTTTTTTTTGGCACACCCAGGTTCTGATGTACTGGAAACCATCAGCATGAGATGGAGATCCTAGCAGCAGAGCTGAAAAACCCTTTTCAAAAACACTTAAGTAAAGATATACCCTTGAGCTTACCATAAAGGAGAGGGTGAGGTCTGGCATCCCAGTCAGCTTGACACAAGCATCAATCACTCCTTGGATTTCAGCAGTAATCGTGGAACCTGCAACAATAAAGTAAATGCAAGAGGTTAGGTCAATCTGATCCAAAATGTCCCCATGTGGAAAAACTACCAATAGGAAGGATGGAAATTTATTGTCTTTATGAAATGTTATGGTTCATTATGTTGCATGCTCAACCATTTTCTCATTCCCAACGACTTCTAGAGAAGATACACACAAATAAGAGCCACTGATACCAGCAGTGTCCATTTTAATGGTCAGTGACAATAGCTCCCAATTTTAACAAGACTAAGATGCACAAAAACTGAGGAAAAAGTGCTATGCACAATTTTCACTCACCTCCTATTTTCCCACTATAGAACTGCTTACAAAACTCAGGAACAAGGACACGTGAAAACCTTGGTACCCCTCTAAAATAACACCTATTTCCAGAGTAAGGATAGGAATAGAGCTTCCCAAACTTAGATGAGGCACCACCTCTTCAAAGACCTAAATCTCTCTTCAAGCACTGTAAGGACAAGTTACCCTCATCTTAGCCAGAAACAACTTCCATACCTGATTTGTCAATGATTGCATCTATTTCCTCAATCACATCAAAATATGCCTCATTGTTGGTATATTTGACACCAGTGCGTCTCCACGGCACCACGGACAGCTGTCCAGTAGGGAGCTGGTCACCCACATTAGTGCTTCCTGGAAGAAGAAAGGCAATCACAGCCACCACCGAAGTTAGACAGTGATCCAGAACAAGTCCTTGGCATTATATAACTTAGCTGTAATTAATCTCTACCTCTTTGGAGGAAAGCAATTAGTCTTCCAGACTCACTGTATTCTACAACTTAATCTCTCTTATATCCAACTCTAAAACGTACCACAAGAAGGCACATGGAAGTGAAACTAAAAGCCACCCCAACAAAAAAACCACAGCAAACTGACTCATCCAGAAAGTCAGGTCATGGTGGAACTAGAAATGTCATCTGTCTGGTTTGTGTAAATAAAAGACTGCAGTGTCCTAATTCCCTTCTGCAGGAATATTGCCATATGGTCTCCCCAGTTCATCTTCTTGTTTCTCTGTACCTGTGATGGTGTTGACGACTGTTCGCAGGATAGTGGGTGGTTTTATCAGTTCCTTAAGAATATTAGACTCCGTTGCCAATGGAAAGCCATTGTCCAGCATCTCCTCCAGGACCTCATAAACAACCACCACATTGTCCTTGATCATAACCTCTGAACAGACACCAAAATAATCCTGTGCAAAAGAAATAATGGTTCAGCAGTCCAGCATCCTCCCACACAGAAATACATCAAGCCTCTTCTTGGAAACAACACTGAAACTCCATGTAGTAATACAAACACATCAGTCTGACCACTCCAGCAGATATACATAGCTCCAATCACACCTCTGCCACTGCTGCAGCAAGGTGGCAAACCAACATATCACCACATGCTCTTATTTCCTTTCTGTGTGGCAAGATCCCCTTTGATAGCTGCGATTAGTGCTTGGAAGTGGCTCAGCTGCAACCCAGTGAGCAGCAATATTAATAAAGCAAACTTACTTCCTGCAGCCAGTTGCACACAGTGATGCTTTCCACCAGACTTCAGTGCCATAAATCCTTCCTGGCTGCCCTCACCTTTTCCTGTAGTGCTCTCAGTATTTTAACTGTTTAATGAATTCAAAGCCCATCAAAGCTTTTAATTTCCTTTTGTTAGAATATTTGCATATAAAACCACAAATTATTAATTTAAATTCTGTAAAGATTTGTTAGGATTTATTCTGATGTGGAATAGAAGCCCAGCTTCTATGCTTAGTCAGTCAAGGCCCATGTTTGTTTTACAGAAGGTTTCTGAAGTCCATCTAACATGCTACCTGTGCTTTTGTCATTCTGAGACCACTTGGGGTGTGCAGACTGCTTACACATCCTAAAATGTATTAAACTAACAGCAGAAGCCCAGTATTCTGAAAAGTCAAAAAAGAATTCTATCCACGTAACAAAACTTCCTCATCATTTAAGAGGTGCATAAAGCAGAACCTTAGAACACAAATAATAAAAAGTTCCACAGACTAGTTTATTCCCCAGCTTAATTTCTGTTTCTTCAGCTCCTAATCAGTGAACAAAACCACCTCACCCCATCACAAAAACCAAGATCCAAGTGACTGACACAGGACATTTATGACCTGAACAGCCAACATGCTCCCTGGCCACAGTGAAACACAATCCAGCCCATACTCGTGGCCTGACTGGTGCCTGGAAGCAGGAGCTCACATGATACTTGTTGGACCAAGTACCCACATGTCCTGTACTATGGCAGCATGCTGGTCACAAGACATTCCAAATCCAGGCTACACAACAAACATTTTCACTGTTTCCCTAAGCTGACCAGCAGTCATATCAGCACAGAGGGAACACGGTGTAGTTTCTAGTGTCCTCAACATAAGAAGGAAGTGGAGCTATTGGAGCAAGTCCAGAGGAGGCCACGAGGATGCTCAGAGGCTGGAGCACCTCCTGCATGGAGACAGGCTGAGACAATTGGGGCTGTTCAGCCTGGAGAAGAGAAGCTGCGTGGACACCTCAAAGCAGCTTCGGGTATTTGAAAGGGGCTACAAGGATGCTAGAGAGCAACTCTCCATTAGGAGTTGTAGAGATACGACATGGGGTGATGGGTTCAAAATGAAACGGGAAGTTCTTTACTGTGAGGGTGGTGAGGCCTGGAACAAATTGCCCAGAGAAGTGATAAATGCTCCATCCCTGGCAGTGTTTAAGGCCAGGCAGGGCACAGCCTTGGGCAACACCGTCTAGTGTGAAGTGTCCGGGCCCCTAGCAGGGGGTTGGAACTGGATGATCTTAAGGTCCTTTCCAACCTAAATCATTTTATGATTCTATGGCTGCTCTTGGGAACCTCCTGTGACTCAGTTCTTTAGGAACCAAATATGCTTCCAAGAAGCATTGCTAGACATAAGCACACAGGTACCTAAGTCACTAACTGACTAAAGCTACAAACCCCAAAAGCTCCTTGTGAGGACACGGCCCTCCTGGGCTCGGTTCCCAGCTCCTAGAAGAGACAGGGCTGCAAACCAGAAACATCAATCTTGATTGCTGAAAGGTCCCTCCTCACACAGATTCATCCCGAATTAATCCATCATCACCCTGGCCTGCACGTCCTTACCCATCTACACCCCTAGAGACTCTTTGGGGGGAGTGTGTGGGGTGTGAGGAGTACGGGGGGGGTGCAGCGGAGCCATCAACAATACCTGGAAGGTGTCGACGACGCGGTGCAGGAACTCGATGACGAAGAGCGGCGGCACCTCGCTCTGGATAACGGCCACGAAGAAGATCTTGTGCCGGTAGACGCTGAGGAGGTAGTGGTGCGGCGTGGGGATCACCGGCGGTACGTTCTCCGCCTCCGAGGCCCTCTCCTGCGCCTCGAAGAAGTAGTCGCAGACGGAGCGGCTGACGACGCTCTTCCAGTGCTTCTCGAGGAAGATGTCCCCGGCGGAGTTGATCAGGAACAGGCTGTGGATCATGGCTGCGCCCCGCGGGCCGGGCCCAGCAGCAAAAGCCGCCACAGCCACCACAGCCCAGCGCCCGCTCGGCCCCTGCCTCACGCCAAGCTCCGCCCCCCTGCGCTCGGATTGGCGGATCGAAGAGCTTTCCCCGCCCCAACCCTAACCCCTCTCTCGGGCGGGGCTCGGCAGCGAGCATTCTGATTGGTGCGATCCACTAAAAGCCACGCCCGATAGGCCGAGGAGAGGCGTGCGGGTGATGACGCGCCAGAACGGCTCGCTGTGATTGGGCAGCAGCCTGCCATAGCTGCCGCCTAGACGGGCAGAGGTGCCGGAAGGGGCGGGGCTTTCCCGGAGCGCGCGTAGCGGGTCCGGTGTGTGCGTTAGCGAGCGTAGGCCGCGGGGCGAGCGGCGGTGTGAGGCACCGCACGCGGTACGGCCCGGGCGGAGCGGTGAGGCCCTGGACCTCCGAGTCGGTAATTTAACACTTTTACCACTGCTCTGGAGCAAGCCTGGACACAAGAGCGATGCCAAAGCCGCTGACGCCCCGTTAGGTAACTGGATAAGCAGATAACCCTCATTACCGGGGTTGTCAGGGCTGCTGTCCCAGCACCGCAGGACTCCGGAGAGAGCCCTTACACGACTGCGGGCAGATACCTCCGAGTCTGGAAGATGAATAACCTGAACAGCCCTGTGATGTCAGTGTAAAACATGGCCCTGCTCAGAGCTTATTTTAGATCTTAGTTTATCTTCAGACTCTGTAGCTATTTTCCTCCCAAAAGGGGTGGGGATCAGTATATTTGCTCCGATGTTACCTTTTAATACATCCTTACTTAAGATACCAGGTAACTACGCACTAATTGAGCCTTCTGCTACAGCAGAAAATAACAAAGAAGAAATGGCCTTTATATTTCTTGGTTATGGTCATGATTTGTAACAAATGCATTTTTAAACATCAAATAATGTTCTTGGAAAAAAAATGCCTAATTTAATGTGCAATTAATTACACATTTGAGGGCAACAAAAGGGGGGCTAATTTGTCATTCCATCACAGTGCTTCTAAATTTAAAGTATTTGACTACATCTCTAGTTTTAACTTAAGGGTATTGTAAAGATTATCAGTCTATGAGAATATTGGAGGCTGTATTAATGGGAGTCATACAGGTATCACAGATGGAAAGCAGCAACACACAGGTAAATTGACCAACAACATAAAGCCTTTATACATTTGGTTCTCTGAGAAACTCAAACCTTTCTGGTTTTAATTTGCACCTTAAAATCAGCAGTCTGTATATGTCTTTTCAGTACAGGCAGCTCGGTTTTGTCTCATTTTTGACTGTATCATACACTGTTTAAAACCTGCCATTTCCCTCTGCTGGCTTGATCCCCTATCAAAACTGCTACTATTTCACCCAGTTCATGATGTTGTCACTTTCCCCACAGTTACTTCCGTTTCTTTAGCCATCAAGAATAGTGGTGTCAATAGAAAAGCAACCTGAGGGTAATTATTTCTGTGCACCAAAGATCAGACAGGTTTATTGAAGCATCTTGCTGCTTTAAGATAGGTTTATTAAAGGGTTTGCTGGCACAAGCAGAGAACAATGTGTAGTTACACCAGTGTTTGCTGCTGCAGAAATGCTTCCAAGCTGTCAGCACAAAGATCAGGTTTTGTTCTAAAAGTCAGACCCCACAGTGGCTCAGGAGCTAATATAAACTGGAAACTAAAAGGAAAACATGGCAGAAGATGCCAGAAGAGAATTTCATTGTGTTGTTTGATTTACTGGCAGCTTGAAAACTTCTCATTGAAGGGCTTCATGCTTCTGTATTTTGTATGCCCTCAGAGAAACTTAAGCACAGTCGCAGATGGTGCTGCAAAGTGGTGTTGCCAAACCATGCACTGTCTTTATAATAAAACAATTCCTCCCCATCTCCAGCATACCAGATGCAGGAATTCTGATGATTTAACCTGTTACCCTGTGCTGTGACAATAAAGACCATTTTTAACATAATAGTGAACAATACCAATTTATTTTCCAAGGGAACTAATAATAACCTACTGCCAATCTTGAAACAGAATATAGTCTACTATTTGTTGTAGAACACAATTGAGTTTCACTGTTATGTACTGTATCTTCTTAGTCTTTCTTTACTTTTATAACTGGAAAATATGTTTATATCTCCATCAGCTTTTCTGGGTATTGCACCACAGCTTTGTCATTTATGGCTCTGGAAGCCACAAACCACCTGAAAACTCAGGAAGAGGTGGGAGAAGAAATCAATTGCTAGGGAGAATCCAAGCCAATCCTGACAAGGCCATACCTCTATAATCTACATGGCAGAAACAGAACTGTTTGTACAGTGCCTTGAATAACAGCATCTCAGACTCCATTTGCATCAAGTAATAAGTATTTCACTTTTGCACTGAAAAAAACTTGTTAAAACACCAAGAGAGCCCCTCTTGCTGGAAAGAGAAACATGTAACCTCAAGGCACTAAAAGAAGCCATTCAGAACACATCACAAGTTTGCTCTATCAACTCTTGTCTCCACAGTGTTTCTTAAGATCTTGTCTTTTCTGAAGCAGGAAGCTCACATTAAACTTTACACAATAGCTGTCTTTTAAGGCTAAAGAAAAGCTACTTCATGGCATGTACACACGTGGTAAACTGCTCATGCTTTGGTGGGGTGTGTTTTACTCCGCAAACTAAAGGTACCAAAGATGCCGAAGTCAGATTACCTCACCAAGATGCCTTCAGCCGTGCACAACACAGGCACGGCGCTCTCCGGGTTCACGGCATCATTACTCCAGGACTCTCCATCGCTCCGGTACCTTTAAATCAGGGAAAGCCCCGTCACCGCTCCGAACGCGAGCTCAGTTAAACCCAAGAGATGGATTTCCCTCCGTCCATCTTCCAACCCCGTTACCAGAGCGCGGCCTCCTCCCGGCGGTACCCGGACCGTGCCCGTACCCGCCGCTCCCGGTGCTGCTCCGCCTCCCGCCGCAGCTCCGTCCCGCGGCTCTTCCCGGCGGCGGCCGCTCCCGCCCCACCGCGCTGTTCCCCGCTCGCGCCCCCCCCCGCCGCGGGCTGTTCCCCACCCACGCCCCCACCCCCCCCCGCACAGCTCCCGACCCAAGAT
>JASSUY010030981.1:0-91798 GCA_032466535.1 Forpus xanthops | reverse complement strand
CCCGCGGCTCGGGGTCGCGATGGGGACGGGCGGTAGCAGGTGCAGGGGCCGCTTGTCACGCAGATCCGAGCGAACGAGCGCCCCGGCGCCGGGGCCGTCCCGGTGTCGCCCCGGCCTGGCCGGGCGGTTACGTAAGGCCCTGAGCGCGGAGCCCCGCGGGGCCGGGGCGCTGCCTTCCTCCCTGGCCCGGAGTCCCGAGAGCACCGCGAGTCCCTCCGCAGCGCCTGTCCGCTGGGCGAGCGCCGCGGCCTTGCTGGGCTGAACGGTAGTTGTGAGTGTTCCCGGCGGAGGGCTGTGCGGTGGAGTCCGGTGTCTGCATGCGGATGTGCTCTGCGCGGTGATACATTCTCCGGTACTTACTAGAAAGCAGAATGAGGGGACTGTGCTGATGAGTAGCTTGTGGCTAAAACTTCCCTTGCAGAAAATCGCTGTTCGTTGTGATAAGCAGTTTGTGAATCCTTCTACTTCTGCAGTAGAACTTCAGCACAACGTAGTTATCACACTTGGAAAAAGTCTGTGTCAAAGACAACTCAAGGCTGTGAAGAGCTTCAAACCCTTCATCTGCATATTTAATTAGCACTGTCTTAAGCATCCCTTCTTCATTGTGTACGGTCACCTGTTAGTCCTCAAGTGCTTTCAGTGTGCCTCATCTCTACTGAAGATTATAATGTTGAATTCTTCTTTTCTATGGTCTCTGAAAGTGGAACATTTAATTACAATCTCTAGTTGCATTTTTTCACTTTTTTTTTCCTTGATGGAACATCTCTCATTGCTTTTCTTAGCAGGAGGGAATCAGACCTATGATTATGCTCCTGGAGGAGCTCTGAAAGTTTCTTGCTGTTTGCTCAAGGTTCTTGGGTATTCTTACTGCTTTCTATTGAAGTTTTAGGCAGTGTCTTGCTTGTGCAAAAATTAAGAGAGCTGCTGCTTTTTTAAGATCTTTGTTGTGTATCTCCTCCGGCCCCCAAGTGTTCATTTGTGTTGTGCTGAGCAATGATGTATAACTTGGTATAGAATTTATACTGACTTACAAATTAAACTAAAAAGTGCAGGCTTTTTTCTCTAGGCTGTATGAATTATTCCAGTGTTAAAGCACGCTTTTATTAGTAGTTAAGGTAAAACCTTAAGTATTACTTCAGTGTTTCAGAACTGTAGTAGTGGTTTTAAAGTCTTCTTTGTGTGTATTAATATTGGCTGCTAATTTGTTTTCCTCTTTTTTTTTTTTTTTTTGTTTCCATTGGCAATATCTCTCTCCTTGTTTTTTTCCAGGCCTGATGTTACTGTTCTTCTGAGTGTGAGTGTGCAGACCAGAAGCTGAGGTGAGATATGCTGAAATCTTTATACGTTTCTGGAAAAACTTTCTCTGAAGTTGTTATGGGATTTATTGGAAAGAATGAGGAAATTTCTAATTGTTTTGCTATTCTGTCTTCAGTGTGAAAGCAAAGAATGTTTGAGCAAGGAGGAGTAATTCAGAACAGAAAACGTGTATGCTATGGTTAGCTGGTTCCCGTCACTCGAGAATCTGTTTTCTCATCGTGTGAGACTTGTTCAGCATCGGGATAAAGGATAACGACTCTATGGATATACAGAATCCTTCACCATGGTAAAACTCGCCAACCCGCTGTATACAGAGTGGATTTTGGAGGCAATCAAAAAGGTAAAGAAGCAAAAACAGCGTCCTTCAGAGGAGAGGATATGCAATGCAGTGTCGTCTTCACACGGTTTGGACCGCAAAACTGTTCTCGAACAGTTAGAGTTGAGTGTTAAAGATGGAACTATTTTAAAAGTCTCCAACAAGGGTCTCAACTCCTACAAGGATCCTGATAATCCTGGGAGAATAGCACTTCCGAAGCCTCGGAACCATGGCAAGTTGGATGGTAAACCAAATGTGGACTGGAATAAACTTATCAAACGGGCAGTTGAGGGCTTGGCTGAGTCTAGTGGCTCATCCTTGAAAAACATCGAGCGCTTTCTGAAAGGGCAGAAAGATGTGTCTGCGTTGTTTGGAGGTAGCGCTGCCTCCATTTTTCACCAGCAATTACGATTAGCTGTCAAACGTGCTGTTGGCCATGGAAGGCTTCTTAAAGATGGACCTCTGTACCAACTCAACACTAAAGCAACCACTAATGCTGATGGGAGGGAGAGCTTTGAGTCGCTTTCCTGTCTCCCTCCAGTGTGTCTCCTTCCCCACGAAAAGGATAAGGTAAGACCCAGTTTGCATGGGCATTTTCTTGTCATCAATGGAAGTGTTAACACAGAGTCACTATTTGAGGTCAATGATTCGTTTACCTTGCATCTTATAAATTAGAAATTATTAATATACATTTAGGATTCTACTGTGTCTGAAATTCTGAGTGTGATCAGAGGAAGCAGAGTAGATTTGTACATGTGCATCAAAACTGTGAATGAGCTATTGTCAGTAATTTACCTCTTAATGTTCCGTACAGCAGGATTGAATGTATGGGGATAGGCTCGATCTGGTTATGTTTATAAAGCATAGGATATGAGCCTCCTCACGGTAAGGTGAGGTGAGTTGAGTTTGCAAAGCAAAGTTGAGATCATCTCTGATTTTCCTGTTTTCATTTAACTGACAGTTAAAGTTCTTATTGGAACATAGCTGATATAGCAGCTGATTAGCAGTTGTCATAGAGGCTTTCTTTGCTTACAATCAAAAAAAGCACTTTCTATCGCAGAATAGCTTTGCTGTGAAATAGGAAGAAAAGGTATATAGGATATAGCAGTTGAAAAGTGCAGTCAGAGAGTGTAGAGAGTGGATGTGCTGGAATGAGTACTCATGGACTTCTGTTCTCCTCTGTGTGTCTCCTCTCACCTGTCTTAAATATCGTTCATTATGCAAACTGAAGTATTTTTCTGTTGTTTTCTTGTATGCTTTTCCCCTCTCCTTTCTTACATCCTTCTGCATGTCAAAGGGTTTTGACCCTCCATTCCTAATGATGAAGCTGTTAGAGGGAAATCCATACTCAGGCAGTATCTTTCCTGTCCTTGTGTTGCTGTAGAGGCAGTATAAAACAGAAGTCTCTCTTGGTTTATTGAAGGCCAGTCTGCCAAGAATTCATAACTTTGTGCTACTGATCTCCAGGGCTTCTAGAATGTGAAATTACTTTTTCTATCCATAATAAATATATTTTTCAGCAGTGGTGAATTTCATTGTTGTTGTAAATACCCACTTGAGGGATGAGCTGAGTGTGTGATGCTCTTGGTATTCCAGGTGAGCTTCACTTTCTGGTGAGAGGGCTGCTTTATGTTCTGTTAGGGTTTGAAGACTTAAAACTACAGAAGTTTTAATTTAACTGTGGGAGATCTATTGTGAACACAATACTTGGCTAGTCAGAGTATGGTATTGTGAGCTGGTGGAACATAGGAAATAAGTATTGCTGTGCTGGAAATTCCAGCAGCTTCCTCCATCCTTTTTCCAAGTGGTCTGTCTATGAATGTTTCCTATGTACTTCAGTGATACCTGTAATGAAATCAGTGTAGCTGTAAAACGGTATGAAAACTAGATGTAAAGAGGCCTAGCACATGAGGAACCTGACTTGAGAGTCGTAGAAACAGTGGAAAACATGAGCTGTGCGTATTATTATTAATGCAGCATGTTTTGCAGCCTATTTGGTCATTTTGTTATGTGCCAAAACTCGGGACTAGCTTGATACTCTTTCAGATGAACTGTTCCCTGGGGTTTTCTTAAAATAGGATGTATCACAGAGTGGTGAGTGATAATATGGGCTACTATAAATACTGAATTTGGTCTGTGGTGTGGTTTTTGTCCCCTGGAAGAATAGCTTATTGAGTTCTTGGGTGCATAAACCCACGCACATGTGTATGTATATGCATTTTGGGCTGCTGGATATGTTCCTTAATTCCTTTCCACCTGCTCAGGTCTGAGCAGCTTGAACACTCAGGATTGTTACTAACATCAGGATGTACAGTAGCTATAGTAGAAATTTTGCAAGGCATTTCCTCAATAAATTCTTCTGGGCTTGTGCTTTGTGGGAGATTTTTTGTTGGTTTGGTTGTTAGTTTTTATCTGATTGTGGGTTTGCATGTGTTTGTTTTCAACGAGCGTCTTCAATTTCTGTTCTTTATGTTCTCTCTGTGCTGTGTAACCCGTTCTGAGTTTCAACAAGTTTAAGGCATTTTGATGATAAGCTCTTAAAGCATCTATGTAGGTTCTGCCAGCATTAACTGTCTGACAAGTCAGTGGAAGCCAGAACTTCAGCTTCTGTTCTACAGGAATTTTAAGGCACTTTTGTTGGTCTTGTTTGGGGTTTGTGTGTGCCTTGGGGGGGTTGGGTGGTGTTGTGCAGGCACATACGATCTTCTTTCGCTGTTTTGTGTTAAATCTCAACCAGTTATGCGGGTGCATAACTGTACTCTAGTCATTTTCTTGACTTACTGGGCGATTGAGAGTGGGGAGGGATTTCTGTTTTGTTAGGAGGTTTCTGTTGTGTGCTTGGTTTGGGTTTTGGCTTGTTTACCTTTCTTTTCTTTAATGGGATTATTCAGTACAGATCCTCCTGCAGTATGTGACAGTGTTTCTCTTGATTCTTCCAAGAGCCTTGGCAATGAAACGTGGGAAAAAAGCTCAACCGCCCAAACCTGAGAAATCTAATGACCTGTGTCTTTGCTGCTGTCTTTTATCCTTGTGTTGTTTGGTCTTTAACATCCGTTTAAGAACTCTCCATGTAGCTTATGAATCTTAAAGGTGTGATCTTTCTTCCTTTCATTTGTTCAAGTAGCTTCCACTGAGCTGCAAGTGTTTACCTGTGTGTGTTAGCAGTATCACTTTGCTCAGATGCCTAGAAGTGAACATTCAGTTCTGGCTATTTCCCTGTGCACTGTGAACCTAATGAGTACCTTGCAGGAGGTCTATGAAAGTCGAGGTTTACATATTTTAAACAAAATAAGCATAAAGCTGCACTACATTAACTTTGGTTAGAAAACACTATTTGCCTTTTTTCAGCTCTTATTTTTTTTTTCTCTGGATGCTCTGTGAGTACCACATTCTAGTGTTCAAGGGCAAAGCCAATGGCAAGTTATCATGGTTTACCAGGTAGTAGTGACATGCTTCTTCCGTGATGGTTTTGAAATTCCTGGACTAAAAGCACAGCCTCAATGAAAACAAGCAAGCAGGAAAAGGCCCTGCTGATGGGCAGAGCTCAGTGCTGAAACTTGCTTATCTGTTAGTGATGGTGGCTGACAAAAGAAGAGTTGTCTTTAATTTCAGTTTTAATGTGTGCCTTTATTCTTGTAGGCTTTAGGGAAGTGGCCTTTTCTTTCTTTCCAGTTTCCTGTAGTTCAGAAGCTAAAGCGTGAATTGCAGTTAAGAGCTGCTTTTTGCATTCCTTGTGATGTTTTGGACTTAACACTGGACTTTGGTGATGTTCCTAGGGTGGGTGCCAAACTGGTAGGATTTACAGTACCTCCTGTTGTGGAAAGAAGGGGGGGATGGTGGCAAATTGTTGCAGTACCTAAAAGTAGAGGGAATTCATGCTGAAATTGTAATGAAAGAGAAGGTGGTTGAGTTGCTGCCGCCTGAGTAAGTATCATGCAAGCGCTATCACTTCCACACGGCTGGGAGTAAGGAAGTGCAGATGTCAGGACTTTCACATCAGGTTACCCAAAGAGATAATAGGTGTGGAGCAGTATATGTTCAGCACTGAGTCCACCATCCATCAATCCTGTGCAGGCTGGGTTCTTAAATAAGTAATCCTACTGTTACAGTGGAATTGCCACAGGAAATTTCTGGTTAAACATGCATGAAATATTTCTTTAAAGAATAATTATCACTTGTGTTTAATTGTGTAATTAGTATACTTGTGTATATATAGTAAAAATTTATATACTGTATATGCTATATAATATACATATGGTCTATGTTATATATATTTAGTAAAACCCAGGATTTTTACTTTTGAAAGTGGTTTGCTTCTTGTGGAACAACTGCTCCATGCCAGTATTTGTTAAGAGGATCAGTTTTATTTCATGAAACTCCCTCCTAATTGCTTTTAAATATGCTTTTTCTGAGCTGGGAGAAGAAATTCTTTGGTGCTGCTTTGGAAACCATAACTTACCTGTAAATGAATGCCAGATTTATTTTTGTCACTTTTATAAAGGCTAAACAGAATAAACAATGATACTGTTTTAACATATACTGGCTATTGAGGTGCCATTGGCATTAGAAAGGCTTGATGCAAGTATGCAGAAAAAGCTTTGAAAGTATCTTGATGAAGTTTTCTGGGCTATTTCCCCACCACTTCATTGGGTTTTTAGTCGTGAAGGTTTTTCTGTTGGTTGGGTTTTGGTCATGATTGGTGCAGGTGGTGTAGAGAGGATTTAGGAAGTTACTCTTCCTCAAACCAACACCTTGTGGCTTTGCCAGAGGTTACCACAGCCATTGCAAAGATAGAACAAGTGGTATTTTGCTCCTCAACTGCGATGGTTTGCAGCCCAGTTTATTACTATTAAATGAAATTGTTGGTTTAAGTTAATGTTCTGTGTTGTGAAATTGAGCTGCTGCTGGAGGGCAGAGAAGGCAGCACAGGGTGAGCGGAGTCTCTGCTTTCCTCTCAGTGGTGCCTGGGCTGTGTGCTGTCGTGTCAGCCCTGCAACCTGCCAGACCTTGTTTTAGCTGGACCACAAATGTGTTCATTTCTTTGCTGACCTTTTGGCACAGAAGTTGTGTTGCATTGCCAGACGAGAGAATGATTTCTCTCCTACAGGCACGTAGTTTGAAATACTCTTATTTGTGTGTTTGAAGCCTGAAAATTAGCAAGTATCTGATGCTTACATGTGGCTATCAAATGCATATTTATGTCTTTAATTGTGAGACACTCCTTATGCAGTTGTATGTTGCATCTTCAGAATGCGGAGGAGGAGGATTGTGGCTTGCAATTCTTTAGGTCTCTTTTTGATCAGAAACTTTGAAATAAATAAATTTGTGCCTTTTTTTGTGTCTGTTGTTTCGTTGAATCAGAAGAGCTCACTGAACCTGTGCAGGTTTGGAAGACCCTGGGTTGTCTTCCTTAAGAGTTCTCATTGGTACAGTAGCCTTTATTTATAGGGCTCTAGTACCTAATAGCTAAGTCATATTGTGTTGGCACTGTACAGAAGTGCAACTGAAAAGTGTCTTTAGGAAGTTGGCATTCGGCGTGAAATAAGACAATACTCAAGAAAGCAAAGAATAATACTATCTGTGTAACAAATAAAGGTCATGGTATGCTAGCTACATGCTGAAAATCTTAATTGTGTCTTTTATTCGTTCCAAAACAAATGCATTCGTGGGTTTGAGATTACAGAAAGTCATGACTGAGTATGATGGCTGCACTTACTACAGGGTGTATCTTCCTTTGGGAGGCAAGCACCATGATTTTAAGATTGTGTAGTATGATGGTCAAGTTCAAAGGAGGAACCCAGCCGCAGCTTGAATGCTAGCTGTATTCAAAACCCTGCTAGCTCAGAAAGCAGAGCTTGTACAAAAGTCCAGGCAAACTGAGTTACCTTGATAAATGCTGACACTGTTATGCCCAGAATGCAAGTGCACTACTCTGCATGTCTTGTTTATCCATTCACAATCAACAAAAATAGTAATAATGCATTTAACAAGTAGGAATGAAACTTATCATTTGTGTGGTCTGTGCTTGGTTTTTGCAGTACGACTACAATTAACAAGGAGTGATGTTGTGGTTTAAGCCAGCAGGTAGCTGCCACATCTCACCAGTGCATTGGGATGGAGGAGAGATTGAGAGGGGGGAGAGGAAGTGAAATTTGTGGGTTGAGCTAAAGGCAGTTTAATGGGACAGACAAGGAAGGGAAAATGAATAATACCGATGATAAAATAATTACAGTAACCAAAACAGGTGATGTCCAGTGCAGTTGCTTACCACCTGCTGAGCGATGGCCAGGAGCTTCCTGAGCAGTGGTCCCTGACCAGCTTTCCCTCTAGTTTATATATGGAACATGACGTCCTATAGTCTGGAATATCCCTTGGCCAGCTGGGGTAGTTGTCCTGGCTGTGTCCTGGCTGGCTCCCAGCATCTTGTGCTCCACAGCCTCCTCACTGGTGAGAAGCTGAAAAGTCATAGAATCAGAATGGTTTGGGTTGGAAAGGACCTTAAGATCAAGTAGTTCCAACCCCCCTGCCATGGGGGTCCTTGACTTGGTGTAAATGCTGCTGAGCAGCAGCATTATTCTCATTCTAAATCTAAAACATGGCACTGTACCGACTACTAAGAAGAAAAGTAACTGTCCCAGCCGAACCAGATTGACTGTTTAATAGTTAATATAGTACTATTACAATGCAGGGATTAGTGCACTACTACAGGGCTGCTACAATGCAGTAATATTTAGTAAAGTTGAAGAGGAAGGAGCTCTTTCTAGGTACACTGTTGTGAGGAACCAAGCTATAGTACGAAGCAGGTCTTGAGGCTGGAAGCTGTTGGTGAAGACAGCTTGTTCTGCTTTTGTTGATGCTTGTTTTTCACAATAGGGATAGTATTAACTGATCTCCACTGCACTCTCCTTGAAACTCCTTTATGTCAGTTAAAACTTTACATGGCTGCAGCAGTCTTTAAGTAAATACCTTCATATTGTCCTGCAGTAGAGCTGATGTTATAAAAGCACTGTTCTGAAAGTACTTCCTGACAAAAAAAAATGGGGGAACTTCTGAGGCTGCAAAAGAGGAGGAATATTTACAGCAGATTGCCTGCGCTGCTCTCACGTGTTCCTTATGGCCCGTTTCCTGCTTTTGTGTCGCTATTTATATGTGGTGGTACTTATCAATCACTTTAACTATGGGTTATTTTACATGCAGCATCCGTTAGGCTTTCTCTCTTGCAATTAATAGTTCTAGATCTCAGTGTGCACTCGTGCATAGCACATGAAGACAAACTTCTTTTATCTCTTTAGAAAGATCCTATGCTTTGAGGGCATTATAGTTGTTTTGAAGGCCTTTAAGCATACAACAGCGATTGCTGTATTGTGCCTGCTTTAGATTAATAACTGTTAATTCCCTGTCTTAAAGCAAAGAACTGGCCTGTTACTGGTTAGGAAGTTATTGTGGATTGGTTTGTTTTGGGTGGAGTACATAAATGATTTGCAACCAGAACGTTGTAATTACGTTTTGGGAGCTCACCCTTACACTCCAAGGGTGCTCTTCCAGCTTTGGCTCTCAGCTGGAGCAGGATTAGGATTCCCTCTCTTCCAGCTGGTTCTGGAGAAGAGAAGGCTGTAGTTCTGTCTGAAACAAACCGTGGTTGATGACAGATGGCCTCCATCTGCACTCTGTAACACTGGAAACTCAAATGCTGAAAGATTTCCTTGGACTTCATTAGTGAACAGGTAAAGTAGTTCTTAGTAATGGAGCAAACATAAGCAGGTCATGAAAGCTCTGGAGGATGCTATGAGACCATGGCCCTAATTTAGGGTGAAATGGCATGGAATGGTATCAAGAGGGTCTCTGACAGTGTTCAGGGTAATGGCAACTTAAAGACAATGTTTCTGAGTGTGGGAAGACATAAGGGTTGATATGAGTGCCTACATCAGTGGTATACTGCTGTGGAGGAAGTATTTTTTAATGGCATTCTCTGACATAGTTTAAGCAAAAGCTGAGGATAGGATAGTTGCTTAAGAAGGGGAGTAATTCAGTGTGCTGGCTGGATCCCCGTTGTTAGTCCTTTCTGTTCTGGGGATTGTTGACAGATAGGGAATGGCACATCTCTGAAGTTCGGTTAATAAAGGAATCTTACTTATTGCAGAGCTTTAAAGAGTAGTCAGGTAGGGAGGAAGGTGGAAGCTGGAAAACATCACTAAGTAAACAACTTGATTTCAGCATTAGCTTTCTTATATAGTGAGGGCAGAAACAGCAGAGATATGTGTTCGCTATGCACAGGATCATCGGGTTGGAAATGACCTTGAGATCATCCAGTTCCAACCCCCTGCCGTGGGCAGGGACACCTCACACTAGACCATGTCCCCTGAGGCTGTGTCCAGCCTGGCTTTGAACACTGCCAGGGATGGAGCATTTACCACTTCCCTGGGCAACCTGTGCCAGGGCCTCACCACCCTTACAGTAAAGAACTTCTTCCTTTTACCTAACCTGAACATCCCCTGTTTTAGAGGAAAGATAATTCTGATGCTCTTAGTCGCTGTGTTGCGTGAGTGAGCTTCAGAAACTGCTGATCATGAAGGTGCATGTAAAATCTTCAGCACAATCTCAGGGCAAAGCAGCTGCCCTCACTTTGTACTGCTACCAGGTTTTTATTCTCTTTTAAATATGCATTCATAAAAATACAGTGCCTGACAGCCTCACTTCACTTGGGTTTGCTAAATCTGGGTGCCTTTGTATGGGCGGCTTCCAGAATACAGCTTTGGGTAAAGAAGACTTCAGGAACTTGAGCTGCAGAGTTCCTGAATCAATGTCAAATGAAGGGAGTTCCTTTATACTGCAAAGAAAGAAGCTGGAGCCTCCCTTCCCTCCCACCCACCCCCCCGTTTCAGGCAGGAAGTCCTGGCATGTGATTCTGATTGTGACGTACAGATCTCAAATTGTTTTAATCCTCCGATTAAAGGACTTCTTAGCTCTGGGAGGGTTATTTAACAACTGACTGTCTAAATATTGCCAGTTGACGTTCTCTGAAGTTCTTAGCATGTGCATGCTTAATAGTAAGACAGTTTGAGTGTCAGCTCCAAGCAGTAGTCCCTTTTTTGGTAGGTTTTTAGATGTTGTATCAACTGCGTGGAATTCAGCCTGTATATGCTGAACTAGAATCTAAGCTATTACCTGTAACACTTTACCCCTGTAGCAGCATTTCAGGTGCTCCCTCCATTGTAATAGTCCTTCATAGATTTCATCAGGGACTGTAGCAATAGGACAAGGGGTGATGGGTTCATATTGAAATAAGGGAAAGTCAGGTTAGATATAAGGAGGAAGTCCTTTACTGTGAGGGTGGTGAGGCAGTGCAGTAGGGGTTTCCTACCTCACTTTTCCTGGATTAAGAACACAACAAAGCAGATGGATTGGCCAGAACTAAGCTTTTAACGTCCTTACCCACCTCCTCTCCATAGGCACTGCTCTGTAGCCATCTTTAAGAGGGGGTGCAGCCTCTGAATCCATAGGGAGCACGTTTGGTTTCTAGAGATCCTTTGTATAGTAACACCATGTGCCGAGAGGCTGGCAAGCTGCAGCGCACTGTCAGTCCAATTTGTTCTGGCTCCCTCCCTCGCTGAATCCGGTGACATCACACACAGAGATGTGCTTGCGAGAAAAACAGCAGAAGGAGTTGAATGGCTGCCAAAAATGTGCAGTATGAAACCGAGCTGGCTGCTCCCAGGCTTGTTTTCACGACTCCCTCATTGTGTGCTTGCGTTTTCCACTTGCCAGGATGTTCTTTGCTGAACAAACACAGCAGCAATGAAATCTCTCTGTACTTAGCACAACGCAGCTTCACACAGCAGCGTTGGAGGAGCAGCCTCATCTCCACATTTAAAGTCATTCCTATTTAATACATTATTTTAAAGCATCATCTTTGAGTTGGTTCTTCCAAAGCTTAGCAGTTTTTACATAGGGGCATCCAAACTTCAAGGACTATGGAGATGAACAGGGAATGCACAAATATGAGCTAGGAGAGATAAGAAAGACAATCTCAGACTGCCTCATAGAGGTTCTACAAGATTCTCTTTGATTAAATAAATTGCTTGTGAACTCCTGCAGAGGATATATGAAATAATTTACTTCTACCCTGAAAAGTTGCGTGAATGTCCCAGCTTTACTTTCCCAAAGGATACAGGATGGCCACTGAGATGAGGCCCGCTGCATTTGGGGCCATTTTCTGGTACTTTCTGGTCCTCCTGTTTGTTTTATTCAAGACAGAATGAATTGCAAGACAGCCAATGGGATTCACTGCTGAGCTTTGCTAGTCAATGACTTAGAGAAAAAGAAGACAGAGAGAGGACCATAACAAGTATAATTGTTCGTGTTTTCTAATGTGTCATGAGGAATAGGCAGCTATTATGGACCCATAAGCATTTTATAAGTACCTCAGTCACATAGTTGTGTGTAACTGTATGAAGGTGTCACTGAATCTGAACCAATTCAGATACGAACTGCTCATACAATTAATTCCGCATTACTTGGATACACGTCTGCAGGGGCTGCAGTAGTGCTGCTTTTTTAATGCCAGAAGTACACTAGAACTAGCGAAAGAGTCATAGAAGACTCCTTCAAAGCAAAGAGCTATGGAGAGTATTGTTCCAAGAACCATAGTAGTTTCTTACAACCAATGTATGATCAAATCCAAAGGATGAATGAACATGCTAAATTGTATTTGAGAGGATTCTAAGCCTTTTTACTGCAACTCTGTGGTGAATCCAGGTCCTTGCGTTTGTTTCAGAGAGGACCAGCAGATGCCAGACGAGTCTGTGCGTGCTTTAGTCCTTGTGCCGATCTTCTTGTTGACATTACTCAAGGAGTTTTCTCTGAGCATTTCCTTATCTGAAAATAAACCAGGGTGTTCGATTGTTTCCAACTAGTGCGTGTTTTAAGGAACACACCTTGGTCTGTGAATACACCGGGCCTGTACACCATGTAAAGACAGAGCTTGAAACTTCCAGTTTGCATTTTACTGTACTATAAACCAACCTATTTTTTTTGCAAGAAACTCTTCTGAGTGTAGCTTTTGCTTTGGTTTAGCCACAGTAAAGATTCCTTAAAGTTCTCCTGGCATATGCTTCCATAGAATAATTATGTGCATATGTAACTGCATAATGTACTCTGGAAAAGGTTTGTGTGAAATCACACATTCACATGGTACAGCTATACAAAGAATGTGTCTCCAAACTTACATATTCTATCCTTTTTTGTGTTTCCAATGTTTTAAATGTGATTTTTAGCAGGTTTTTACTACACTTATAAATTTTGCGTACGAAATTGGAGTAGAAAGAATTTGGTAGATCATGAAATCCAGCTCTCAATGTTAACTGGAGATAAGGCTCTCCTTTCGCTCTCATTAGTTGATCTAGTGCCACTTTAAAACAACCGGTTATTGTACTTGCTCCTTCATTGAGGAGGCTGTTATAGAATGTCATTCATTTGGTTTAAAAACCTCCAGCTTATTTGAGGCCAAAGGTATTGTTGGCTAGTTAATACCTATTTTTGCCCCATCTTTACACCTTTTTCCCATCTTTTTAACCCTCTTGAACTTTTTTAGAGAGAGCAAACCTTTTTGGTCTGCAGCATATTGACATAATTTATTATGAGAATAGTTAATAGTGGCACAGTTGTTGTACTTGTTCTATAATACATTTTATTCCAGATCATGTACTGCAAATGCTTTTGACAACTGCACTACCACTTTCTGGGTACCTGATGGGAATGTCTTAGGACAGCTGTGCTCTGGGGTCATCTGTGCCTTTTTCCCACCACTGCATCACCTCATAGCTCATTCATTTCTTGACAGATTAAGGCACCAACTCTCACTAACTTTGCATTGGGATATGTATTGATTTTGAATTCTCGTTCCTATCTTGTTTTTCCTAGCGCTGGAATTGCGTTCTCTTTTCCTTTGTACCTGGGTGTATGTGTCTTGTCTTTAATCTGAATAGAAATCAGATCTCCACAATTAATGCAGTATTGTGTGGTGAGGACCAACTGAAATCTGTGAGGCAGTATCACACATTGTTTACCTGTTACATAAACGTTTCTGTGATTTCGTGTGTTGTGATTTGCTCCCTTGATACACTCAGTGCTTTTCTTGTCTCTTTTCCTCTTTAGCCGGTTGCTGAACCAATTCCAATCTGCAGTTTCTGCCTTGGTACAAAAGAGCAAAATCGGGAGAAGAAACCTGAAGAACTCATCTCTTGTGCTGACTGTGGCAACAGTGGTAAGTGCCCATTTACAAGGCTGCTGGTAATAAGCCATCCTCTTGAGACAAGAGCTTGCTATAATGACTGCTACTGACCCATACGTATGAGGAGTATGCATCTGATAATTACCTTGCCACTTGAGACAAGTGGGAAGTATAGAAGTCTAGTATAGTGACTACTCCTGACCCAGACGTATGAGCAGTATGCATATAATATGATTAGCTCAGCTGAATCATGTGCTCCCAGAGGCAAGACTGTTACGTTAACCTAACACAAATAGTTCGTGTGGCTTGCAGAGGTTTCTCTAAAAGAGTGGTAATGATGACCAGCTTTATCATATTTCTCAATTCAGTTCTGAAAAATGATCTTCTTCTTCGTGGGCCTAACACTTGCTATTTAATATATCAGTTTTGTATTTATAAGTAGATAAGAATAGGAGCACTTAAAAATAGGAGTATCTGGATCACCAGAATGATGCATGGGTATATGTAGTAGATAAAGTAATTTGTGAGCTTTCTGTGGTTTTGCAGGTAGGATTTTCTTCTCTTTCTGTAGGTCATCCGTCCTGTTTAAAGTTCTCTCCAGAGTTGACAGTTCGAGTGAAAGCCTTGCGATGGCAGTGCATTGAGTGCAAAACATGCAGTTCCTGTCGAGACCAGGGCAAAAATGCTGTGAGTACAGTGGAATGTGGACTGAATGAAGAGTACATTGGGCTTGTGGGTGTCCTGTTAAACTACAAAATAAAATCATTCTAGAGTCAAATAGTTGCATTTTTTGTGAGAGTCCGGTAGTCTTTGATACCTGTGAAATACCATGGTGTGTCTAGTTGAAAGCTGTGTGTGTGTTCTCTGAGATGGAGGCAAATTAATTGAGGGCTTAATGCTGATGCACATCTAAAGAGAGATTAACTTTATCTGTCTTCAACAGGATAACATGCTATTTTGCGACTCATGTGACCGTGGCTTTCACATGGAGTGCTGTGACCCGCCTCTTACCAGGATGCCAAAAGGTGAGGACTTTGTAATGAGAAGAGCTTACATATATATATGTGATAATTGGGGCCTTTGTTACCATTCCTACCCTTTCTGTACCCTTTCTGGGCCTGTATTCTCCTTCATGTTCTCTATAGAAGCCACTTGCATTCAGTGATGGGGATTTATGTCTTATAGGTATGTGGATATGTCAAATATGTCGGCCACGGAAGAAAGGAAGGAAACTCTTACACAAGAAGGCAGCCCAGATAAAACGACGCTATGCTAACCCAATAGGACGTCCCAAAAACAGGTTAAAGAATCAAAATACGACGTAAGTCTCTAAGGAGGGGTAAGGTGTGAGATTCAGTAGAACAGTGGGTATTTGTGGTGTCTGGTCTACTCTGAGAAGATCTCTTTCACAGTTTCATTATTCTTTAATACAGAATTCTCTAAAGTGTTGTGAAATAGTAAAAGTAAGCTCAGTGCTTCTTTTTGTCCAGGTATTTTTTTACCACGTTAGCAAATCTTCTGACAATATCTTTCCCCTTCTCATTCTTTAGATCAAAAGGTCCTTTCAGCAAAGTTCGGACTGGCCCTGGTCGGGGTAGGAAGCGTAAGATCACCCTGTCCAGCCAGTCAGCATCATCAGAAGGAGGATACCTGGAGCAGGCAGACGTCTTGGACTTCTGCAGAGATGGCAGCACCACCCTGAAGTTTAACAAGAAAACCAAAGGGCTTATAGATGGCCTTACTAAATTCTTCACTCCCTCCCCTGACGGACGAAAAGCTCGAGGGGAAGTGGTAGACTATTCTCAGCAGTATAGGATCAGGAAAAAGGGTACCAGGAAATCTAGCACTTCAGAATGGCCCACAGGTAAAGATTTTTCACCCTGCCAATGTAAGTATCCTGTGCACCAAGAGCATGTTCAAAGGCTAGGATGTTGAAATTGCTAGAATGAAAACTTTGAGCTGAAAGTTAATGCAGTCAGTTACCTTTGATGCATTGAGATCGTTATAGTCTTGTTGAGTAGTTTCATAGCTTGAATTGTTCCTAAGGAAGCAGTGGAAAATACTCCCCTATAATCTATGAGGTTTAAAGCTTTAGAATAGTTACATGCATTAGCCTGCTGGTGCTGAAAGCACAGTGGTGTATCTTAATGCTTTGGGTGTGAGGTGAAGTATCTTGTGGGTTTAGTTTGCTTGTTTTGTATAAGGGGTGTTTCTTGATCAGTTTGGTCACAAATCCTGAACTGGTTCTTCCTTTATGGTTTCTCTGAATAGAAAATCCCATAGGAAAACCAACTTGGCAGAGTGCCTGAATGCAGCCAGATGCTATTTGTTGCTACACTAAAAGCCAAGTACTCCTTGGTAAATGTAGGTGAAAACGATTTTTCTTCTCATTTACAGACAATCAGGATGGCTGGGATGGAAAACAGGAAAATGAGGACCGTTTTTTTGGGACCCAGGATGTCTTAACTGAAAAAGACATGGAGCTGTTTAGAGATATTCAGGAGCAAGCACTACAGGTAAAGTGAAACTTTCAGTATCTGCTAGTAAGTACCAGATCTCACCACAGCCCAAGAACAAACCCAAGAAATAGGTCAATGAGTCTGTCAGAGAAGACAATGTGCTTTGTTTCTGATGCTTCCCAGTAATGGGGAACTGAGCTCAAGAGAGCTGAAGGGCAATATAAAAGTGAGTATGAAAGGTTAAAGTGGAAATGTAAAAAGCCTGGAGAGCTGTGGCCTTAGTTGTGTCAAAACATAGATAAATAACTGCTAGAATGTGTGGGCTAATAATAAAATGCTGGATACTTTACTAGCAGCAAACTGTCTAGGTTTGTTCTAATAGGTAGCCTAAGGTGAAAGGAGATAAGGAATAAATCTATAAACTGATGAAGGGAAAAAAAAAAAGTAGTAAGTGGTTGTGGGTCATACGTAGGTTGTGAGCTCTAAGATCTTATTTGGCTGACTAGTGCAACATTCTGTTTAGCTTCTAAGTAAACCAGAAGGAAACATGAATCAGTTACTATTGAAATAACAAGAAATGAAACAAACATGACTGAAAAAAGGTTGTATTCGGTTTTGCTCTGTACCATGCAACAGTGTGGAAGGTAGTGGAGATACGTGGTATGACAGTGCTTACTGACTCTTCCTTCTTGTGAATCGCATGCTTGAAGTATCACTGGTACTGGGTTGTAGTGTCACCTCATTCTTTGTGTGGATGGACTGTAGAGATAAGAATGTTTGAATTCAGCTTAGAAAACTTTCCCTGGGAAATTCATGGCAGCTTGTTTTTTCCCCTTGCATAGAAAGTAGGGGTGACAGGGCCTCCTGATCCACAAGTCCGATGCCCTTCTGTCATCGAATTTGGCAAGTATGAAATCCAGACGTGGTACTCCTCCCCATATCCACAGGAATACTCGAGGTAAGAGTAAGACTGAACGTACTTCTCCTTTGTTCTGCTTCAGTGTTTATGGCAAAGCTGTGCCCCAGCCAGTATAGAAATCTGAAGAAGATTCTATCTGAATGTAGCCAGAAGCAATGTACACGTAATCCCGATACTTCTCATGACAGTTAATAGATGTTTGAAGGTGTTTTTAGGCTGAGTCAAAAGTTGATAAGCTCTCTGCAACAACCTGCATTTGCTGTGAGCATTTGAATTGCCATGGGAATATAGAGATTGATTCCTAAGAACTATTTTTATGCTGTGTGTAGTTCAGCAGAGCTAAAGAAGAAATGTTTAATGTTGCAAGTTTTGGCATCTGAAAGATTGTTCTGCTGTGATGTACGTGTAACTAGTTTGATGTTCTCTTGCTAGAGAACTTTGCAAACTGTCTGCACTGCTAACTCTCTGAATTTCAGCTTGACTCAGAGGAATAACTTCTAAGGGCTATTAATAGAGAGGGAAAATGAAGTAAAACTCTTTATCATTTAATATGAGCATGTGGTCTGCTAAAGGCATTGAAGGTAACTGAAAACAGCATCCCTGCCCAAGCTAGAGTATGTAAATGAACTTAAATCACAAAAACAGTGGGACACTTGCATTCAAATTGTTCATGTCAATGCAGTATGTAAAATGGCTTTAAAGCAAACAGATGGTGGTGTGACCCGTTGCTCTGGGGTACATACAGCTGTCTGTTACCAGGAGGGAAAGGAGAGAATAGGAACTATTTATCTAATCCGTCCTAGTGTCACTAGTGAAAAACTGGAGGGGTTTTGCTGTTTTTTCTAGGATTTTAATCACTGCAGATGTTTCTTCTGACATAATAATGAAAAAGTTCAGGACGTTGAATACATGTTTTTAATATACATTTCATATAGGATAAGTAAGTGCCATTACTTTAAGTGTAGTAAGGTGGTTTTGGCCTAATTAGCACATGCACTAGGTCAGTATTTACTGGTTTTGTTTTCATCAGGGTCTCTATCTGCAGGAGTTAATAGTTTTATACAGAAGTCTATATATTCAGTCTCTGATCTTTCTTTATCATTGCTTACAGGTTACCCAAGTTGTACCTTTGTGAATTCTGCCTAAAGTATATGAAAAGCAGAACTATTCTTCAACAGCATATGAAAAAATGTGGTTGGTTTCATCCTCCAGCCAATGAAATTTACAGAAAAAACAATATTTCAGTCTTTGAGGTAAGTACGAAGACTAAGCCACTCACTTTTATCTATAGCATAGATTAACATCCAATCATGTGATGAGTTTTTCATAGCCCTAAATATCTGCATTCTTGAAAGAATCAGTTGCAAAACTACAAGCAGGCAGTGGGAGCTGAGCTCATGGATGGATTATTCATCCACAGAACACAGGAGAAAGCTCACTGTGTCAAAATGCTTTTTCATTTGATGAGAATGAATTTTAAGTTTTCTCTAATGAATGTGTTTGGCCACAGCCTTTATGCTGTGGAAGTTTTAAGTCCTTTGACACACTATCTGTGATGGAGATGTCGTCTTCATGTCTTAGACATTTCAAATGTGTAAGTATAGCCAGATGAAGCATGTCCTTGTATGACAGCAAATGAGTGACAGCCTTTTCCTCATTTCGGTAAGGTTGATGGCAATGTCAGCACTATCTACTGCCAGAATTTGTGCTTGTTAGCCAAACTCTTCCTGGACCATAAGACACTCTATTATGATGTGGAGCCATTTCTTTTCTACGTGTTGACACAGAATGATGTCAAGGGCTGTCACCTTGTTGGTTACTTTTCTAAGGTAAGTATTCGGTTTGAACCGATTGCTTCTTGTCCTAAACCTTTAGTTTTTTTGACAGAACAGGGCCAAGATTTCAGATAGGTTTTCTCCAGGTTTTTGTCTGTAATTGTTTTACTTATTTCTAAGTAGCTTTAGTTGAAGCTTTTCCTTTCTTCAGAACAGCACATTCAGGGTTAGATTTTAGGATACTCTGGTTATCCCATTTAAATGTTCACTGCGATATGGCAGGTTTTTTCAGTGAATTTAGCTGATTCAGATTTCCGCTTTGAACTTTCTCTGCTATGAACTCGACATATGACCTTCACTCATGTACATTGTTGTTCCTAAGAAACTGTCTTGCTTTCTCTCTCAGTTTTTGCTATAACCATAATTAGGGGCTTGTACAGAACAACTTTGATTTCTCACTTGTTGTCGTTTTTGTTTTGTCCTAATTTGCTGCTTTTCCAACAGGAGAAACACTGCCAACAGAAGTACAATGTGTCCTGTATAATGATTCTTCCTCAATACCAGCGTAAGGGCTACGGCAGGTTCCTAATTGACTTCAGTAAGGAACTTTTTCTTCACTTTTTTTTAGTGCATGTAGTTCTGTCTGCAGAAATCCAGTCCTAAAACTGCACAGTCTGTTGAAATCTTTGACATCTTGATTAAGTGAAAGAGTGTCTTAAGCAAAAGGTAGTCATAGTTATGTTTTAATTTAGCTTTGAGTGTAATGAAACCAGGCGTACTGAGGCTCTGAATACTCAAACAGTTCTCACATTTGTACATGGATCTCAGCAAGTTCACAGGGAAACTTGCCACTCTGTGTCTCTCTTATGCTGAATGCAGTTCGGTGTAGCCCATACTCCAGTATGGCCCTGAAGTTTGTCAGGGGAAAATATTCAAGTAAATGCTTTTAAATGGCTAAAATACGCTTTCCCTCTGTCGTCTTCAAAGTCGCTGCTGTGGTTGGAGGGCGCTCAAGCGGCCTGGTTGTAAACTTGGAGTTTCTAGGTAGAGAGCTGCTGCCATCTCGTGGCGTTTCCCGTAGGCAGTGTGTGGTGGTGATGCAGTTTTGGAATTCCATCGCTGTCATTGAACAGGACTTCAAACCGCAAGAACCCAACCTGTGTATCCCTCAGAATTAGAATCTGGACCTTGTAGGCAGCATTCAGCTACTTCCTGGATCAAAACGCCTTTGTTGGGGTGGAAACAGAAGCTGTATATGCTAATTTCTTGAATTTCATTTATTTCATTTCTTCAGGCTATTTGCTTTCAAAGCGTGAGGGTCAAGCGGGATCACCAGAGAAGCCCCTGTCAGACCTGGGGCGCCTCTCCTATATGGCTTATTGGAAAAGTGTAATATTGGAGTGCCTTTATCATCAACATGACAAGCAATTAAGCATCAAGAAATTGAGTAAGCTGACTGGGATCTGCCCTCAAGATATCACTTCCACTTTACATCACCTACGAATGCTTGACTTCCGTAGTGATCAGTGAGTACAGGAGTCTTGTTGTATTTCCAAATAGCTTCCAATGTATTTGAATGACATGTAATGGCATTTGGAAACAAACCTCATCTAATAAGCTTGCTTTTATTTAAGACTTAAGTATCCAAATGAGTGTACAAGTCAGGTGAAGTACTTGGAATTGTTCTTGATTCAGACCATAGCAATTTGGGGAGTGGGGTTGTATTCTGTCATGTTTGTGTTAAACTTGGAACTTACTTGGAAAACTTCAAGTTATTTAAGAGCAGTTTTATGTCCTCATTTCACAGTATATTTTAATCAATGATAACTATTTCCAGCCCTTGAATAAAATGTACTCTGGTAATAGGGTTGTACCTTCTTAAAGCAGTCCTCTTATTACCATTCTGTGTCTTCCACCTTACCTTGCCTGTTCTCCAAATGGCATACCCTCTATTCATTTGACACATAATGAAAGTGATAGCCTGCAGCTGAATATTACCCATATAATGGCTTCACCATTAACAAGAAGTGGAAGAAATTTAACATTTTCTCAGTTTCAGATGCTTTTTCTGGTAGTCTGGTACTGCAAACTGTAAGGAGCGTTCGTTCTGTCAAATGTATGTTACTCATGGCAGGACTGATTGAGAGTTCACAACTTTATCTGTAATACCTTATATCTGTTTCACATGACCACATACTGTGTGTAGCCTGTTGTTGATGAGAGTTATTGCTCTTTAGATTTGTGATCATTCGTCGGGAGAAGCTTATCCAGGAACATATGGCAAAGCTTAGAACTAATGTCCGACCTATAGATGTGGATGCAGAATGTCTGCGTTGGACGCCTGTTATAGTTTCCAACTCTGTTGTCTCTGAAGATGAAGAAGAGGAGACAGAGGATGGGGAAAACGAAGAGCAACAGCAGCAGAAAGAAAAAGATTCAGAGACCAGTGTAAGAGTGAATCTGTTACTTCTTTGTGGCACCTACATTACACTCTGTGCTTTTGCAGGCAGTGCAAACAAGATTGCAAATGCCAAGCCTGGGCATTTGGCGTAATTGGAAAAATCAGTGCAGTCATGATTAGTTCATATGTCTTTATAGTTTCAGATTAGAACCTAAAAATAGGGAAAACATTTGAGTCTAAAGAAAGATTAAAGACTATTTCTGAAGACAATAGAAAGGCTTTTTCTACCCTTAATGATTTTTTGCAGTTTGGAGGGGAGAGGCAATGTTAAAAGCCTCAAAGAGCCACAAAATTTGCCTCTGGCTTTCAAGCAACCTTGTCTTTAATGAGATTATTGAAATAGATTTAGGTATGAAGGACCTAGTATTTCCGTAGGTGACAAATAGCATAAATAGAAATGAATGAACCAGAAGTTTTAACGGCTCTCACCAAAGGTTTTTGCTTCACAAAATAGCTTCAAGTTTGTTTCACTTTTAACTTGAAAATGAAACAAATCCTGTGATTGAATGTGGCAAGATGATGTTTGCAGTCCATCATGCTGCTACTGACTGAAGTCACTTGTGGGGAAGGTAATAAAGGCACATTATCACCTGGGAGGGAAGGAGCAGCAGTTAGCACTATTAGAATCACAAAAAGATCAACCATTTTGTTGTTCTCAGATTCTTAAAAGCCATTCTTATTCAAGTTTTCTGACTTCTTGCTCGGAGGGGTTTTGTGGACTCAGATACAGAATGGACATGCATGCTTAAATAAGAAGTGTGAAATCTCTTTATCTTTGTTTAAAACAGATGGTAAAATCTGTGTCATGGGAGAAGAAAGAGCAAGAGCCTTACTCACCTACAGAGAGTGAAAAAAAGCCAGACATTGTTGCTCCAGCCAATTCTGCACGGGCAAACAAGCACATTTTTCCCCTGGATAGTCTTCCTGCAAACAGCCAGCCATCACGAAGAGGGCGATGGAACCGAAAGAGCAAGAAACTTCGGGAGCCCTTTTGTGAGAAAGAGCCAATGTTGCCCATTGAGGACAAACCGCCAGTTCCCAGTGGGAGATGCAGTGAATGTGAGGAGAAGTCGGCAGCCTCCCAAGGCCAGTGCAGTGACTGTGAGGAGAAGTCAGCAGCCTTGCAAGGAAGATGTGGTGAATGTGAGGAGAAGTCTCCAGCCCCAAGAAGCCGATATGCTGAAGAGGAGGAAAAATGTGCAGTTTCCCAGGGACAGTATGGCAAAGGGGAAGAATCTGCAGTTCCCCGTCGGCGGTACAGCGAAGGTATGGAAGGGTGGAGAGGGCAGTTGAAAAAGAACACAGAGCCACTGAAGAGCAGATTCCCAGAGGACTGTGACAGGTTACCCCGCCGCTACAGTGATAGTGACAGGGCACTTCTGAGGTGTTTTAGTGAGAGTAGTGAAGAGGAAGATGATGAACCTGTGAGTCCTCGATCGAGCTCTCCGCCCGTTCTCACCAAGCCAACATTGAAACGAAAGGTGTGTGCCTTATTTCTTGTTATCTCTGACTTCATCATGAGATCTGTTTTGTCTTTATGTTGGTGCTTTCTGAAGGACTGTGCAATTCGTGATGGGTGTATTAAAGCATACAGATAGCATCTACTCAGTTTTCCAGAACTCTGGAGAGTACCTCCTACCTGTTTGTAGTGGTGGTTTTTGTTGAAGCAGAGGTAAGTGTTTTGGTAGGGGTTCAGACTTTTTCGTTTGTTCTTTTTTTTTTTTTTAACAAGATCCTTTTGCTTTTGATTTTTCCACCTTAAAATGTGGTTATTAAAGTTTTAGTCATGCAAAATAGAAATACAGTCCTACCTTAAAAGAAGCTGACAACACAGATGCTATCTAAACAGCTAAAGTCACAGCATAAAGTCTTTGGAATGGTTTACCAGAGATGTGAATGCTGTCAGTATACCAGGAAGTTACTCTCTTCATGGAATGCTGCACTGAGTTCTCTTCTGTATCATTTCTGCAGCTTCATCCACATATATGTTGTAGTGTCAATGAACTTTCAGCTGATGGATGGGCTGTTAATGTCAGCTCTTTAAATGGTTTATACTATTACACAAATCATATTTGACATCTGTCTAACCGAAGGCAGGTGCCCGTCAGTATTTCTAGTGGAGTCTAGGCTCCAGAAGGGAATCCTCTGGTCCTGCTTAAACTGTTAAACTCTACTGTTCATGTTTCCTATTTGTCAGTGTCTTAGTTCTACTGCATGAGATAAAATGTCTTCTCCTTCCACTCTCAGAAACCAATTCTTCATCGGAAGAGGCGTGTCCGCAAGCGTAAGCACCACAATAGCAGTGTTATCACTGAAACCATCTCAGAGACCACAGAAGTGCTGGATGAACCATTTGAGGACTCAGACTCTGAACGACCAATGCCCCGATTAGAGCCTACATTTGAGATTGAGGAGGAGGAAGAGGAGGAGGAGGATGAGGAGGAGGAGAATGAACTTTTGTCCAGTGGATACTTTCGGCATTTAGCCCCACCAGACACACTCAGGCACAGACCATCTTCTAAGAGGAAGTCCAAAGATGATGAGGAGTCTGATGACACTAATGGTATGTTTGGTGGTATGCAGTTGAAAGTTTGAACTAGATACTGTGCCAGTGGATGTCAGATGATACTAGTTCATGACAAAAGAAGCTGCTTCACTTGTCTTGTAACTTCGATGCAAAATGTAGTTAGGCATAAATTACCAGTCAGACCAGCCTGAAACATTCCCGAGTCTTATGAAAATGTGGTACATGCTTTTAACTATCTTATTAGCAATGACCTGATCAGAGGTCATTGAATCCTTTTGCTTCAGCTTTCCTAATGAAATTGGTGTCTCTGAAAAAAGCTCTGCAGCAGTGTCACAGAAACAAACCAGAAGTGAACTGGAGAGCCCTCAGTTTTCCAGAACAAGAGAAATAATAAGTTGTTCTCTAGCATGAAATAGAGAAACATGGGAAAAGGGGAAGAGAAATAGTAGATTATTTTTTTTCAAGTGGAATTATTCATTTTTTGGAGGGCTTTAGTGCTGATGCTTTACCAAACACTCTGAAACTAGCACTTCCTTTTTCCTGCCTAGTGATACACTCACTGTGGCAGATCCTTTCTTTCCTTTATTCACAGTCCAAATATTTGTTTTATGAATGAAATTGTTCAATTTTGAATCAGTATTTGTTCTAAATTCATCTTTTAATACCCAGATTTTTTTCAGAACACTTCTCATCGGAGGTGCTTGGAGTAAATGCTTGTCTGAGCAAAGGGAAGGAGTAACTCACGTAACCCTACAATTAGGTTTGAAGAAGTGTTTGTGAACTACTAGGAGTCCATTATTCAGTTTTACTTTCGTTGCATAACTATGGACTTAAACCAGCTCTTCTTGGGAAATTCGTAGCCTGGAATCAGTAACGTTTTTTGAAGTGGTGGAAAGGGCAGAAATACCGTGGAAAAATAATATATCTGTGGATAGATTAAAAAATAACAATAGCTGCCGGAAGAAGAGGGGGATCTGGTAAACGAAGTGAAAGGCAACTCACTGGTGAAGTCTGTGACAGAGTATTTGAAAGTCATGTCCAATAATTAGCATGGGTTTCTAGCCTAGGGGCCAAAGAGATTCAGATGATCCTAAATACATGAACAGGAGAATTCAAGCGAAGTAGAGACATTCTGTCATTTCTTTATTTAGGCTTGGTAAAACCGCAAACAACCATCTTTACTCTGTTATTCACACTTGATAGACTGGAATAGTTCACAAGAACAGTTGTGGGCTGATAAAGAGATTAGAACAAATGTTCTATAATAGATTCAAAGAAAGCAGAGGCAAAAGAGTGTCTTGATCGAGTTGCAAATTGCTTAGGTGAGTAAGGAGATTTACTTATTTGATAAGAGAAATTTTCTGCCTAGCAGATAAAAAAGGAGAATTAATACAAAAGCAGATTAAGTAAATCCAGTGTCTGAAGGCAGAAATTCAGATGGTAAAGGGTGAGTATCACCTAATGTCAGTGATTAACTGTTGCAGCAGTTTACCAGCAATTGTGTAAAATATATCTAGCCCAATTCAGTTTACTATGTCTCTGTTTAAAAGCATTTAAAATATAAAGCCCTCCAAAAAGTGAAAATATATCCTTTTTTCAGCAGATGCACAAGATACGGATCTAAATAGAAACATGGTTTTAATTCACCTTCATGTGTTCCCCTATACTGGAATACTTTCATCTGCGAGCTGTTGTATAAGTACCATATGTCAAGGGTGGTGATTTTTTCCAGGACTGTATCATGCAGCTTGATGTTTCACCTGCATTGTCTGTTAAAGGCTTAGGGCTTTGACCAATGATGTGCTTGAAAGCACTGGTGTTCTTTGAGAATGCAGTGTGATTGCTGACAAGCAGACCTTGATCCTACTTGTTAACCCTTCACAATAAATCTCTAAGCTGGTATTGATACAAAAAGTTGATAAATGTGATGGGAATGCTAGGGTCAAACAAATATGTTTGAAAAATGTCTTTCGATTTGTATTTTCAGGTAACCCACCTTTGAAACCATTATCTATGCTGAGAAAATGTGAAGATAAGGATTCTTCACTTGAGCCAGATACTTCTACACCCATGAAAAAGAAGAAGGGATGGCCAAAAGGGAAAAGCCGAAAACCAGTCCACTGGAAGAAAAGACCTGGTCGAAAACCAGGGTTTAAACTGAACCGGGAAAGGGAGTCACCATCAGTTCAGGATGAAGGAGATGATGGAGTGGTAGCTAATTCAAAACCAGGGCGTAAGCCCAAACTTTCAGATCAAGAGGAAAGTGTTGAGCAGAAAGAAGAGATGCCTTTCATTGAGGAAAGGAAAGAAGAAGATGTGAATGTGGAAGCAGAAGAGGTAGGAGAGGGAGAAGAGGAAGATACAGCCAGCAGTGAAGTAAGAGCAGTTTCTCCTGTGGACAGCAACAGCAGTCCAGCGCCAGAAGTCAAAGAACCTGAGATAGAAGAGGAGGTAGAGGAGAAGCCACGGGTTTTAGAAGAGCAAAGGCAATCAGAAGAAGAACAGCAAGAGCTAGACGAACCTGAGCATGATCATGAAGAAGAAGAGGAAGTTGCAGTAGTAACAAATCAAAATGAAGATCATGATGCTGATGATGAAGATGATGGTCATCTGGAGTCTGTAAAGAAAAAAGAGTTGGAGGAACAACCTGTTAGAGAAGGGGTGAAGGAGGAGCCTCAGGTGCAGGAGTGTTTTTTAGAAACAAGCATACCAAGCAGTAGAGAAGATACAAAAGAAAAAGATGAAACAGAGGCAGATTCTGAGGAAGACCAGGCTTCCAATGAGACATCAGTAGGCTCAGAGCACGTCCCCGGGTCTGAAGATGATCACGAAGAAGAGCAAAGTAATAAGGAAGGGTTAATTGAATTAAAGGAAGAGGAAGAGATTCCTCATAGTGAACTAGATCTTGAAACTGTTCAAGCAGTCCAGTCCTTGACACAGGAGGAAAGCAATGAGCATGATGTAGCTTACCAGGACTGTGAAGAAACTCTTGCAGCTTGTCAGACGTTGCAGAGTTACACCCAGACTGAGGAAGATCCTCAGATATCCATGGTTGAAGATTGCCAGGCCTCAGAACACAACAGTCCAATATCCTCTGTTCAGTCCCACCCCAGCCAGTCTGTACGTTCTGTCAACAGCCCAAATGTGCCTGCTCTGGAGAGCAGTTACACCCAGATAAGTCCTGAACAAGGATCCCTGTCCGCACCCTCTATGCAGAACATGGAGACCAGCCCCATGATGGATGTGCCTTCAGTATCGGACCACTCTCAGCAGGTGGTGGATAGTGGCTTCAGTGACCTTGGCAGCATTGAGAGCACTACAGAGAATTATGAAAACCCCAGCAGCTACGACTCCACTATGGGAGGCAGCATCTGTGGAAATAACTCTTCCCAGAGCAGCTGTTCCTATGGAGGACTGTCATCTTCTAGCAGCCTCACTCAGAACAGTTGTGTTGTCACTCAGCAAATGGCAAACATTGGCAGCAGTTGCAGCATGATGCAGCAAAACACTGTCCAGCCTGCAGCAAACTGCAATATCAAGTCACCTCAGAGCTGTGTAGTAGAAAGGCCTCCAAGTAACCAGCAACCAACAACGCAGCCACAACAGCAACAGCCTCAGTCACAGCAGCCACAGCCACCACCTCCACCCCAGCAGCAACCTCCGCTGTCGCAGTGTAGCATGAACAACAGCTTCACCCCAGCACCTATGATCATGGAAATACCCGAATCAGGAAGCACCGGTAACATAAGTATCTATGAGAGGATCCCAGGGGATTTTGGTGCTGGGAGCTATTCACAACCATCAGCCACGTTCAGTTTAGCCAAGTTGCAGCAGCTGACAAACACCATTATGGACCCTCATGCCATGCCTTACAGCCATTCTCCTGCTGTGACTTCCTATGCAACCAGCGTTTCTCTGTCCAACACAGGGTTGGCTCAGCTAGCTCCCTCTCATCCCTTAGCAGGCACACCACAAGCACAAGCCACCATGACACCTCCACCGAACCTGGCGTCTACCACCATGAACCTCACGTCACCTCTGCTCCAGTGTAATATGTCTGCCACCAACATTGGTATTCCACACACCCAGAGGCTGCAGGGGCAGATGCCAGTCAAGGGGCACATCTCCATCCGCTCCAAGTCAGCTCCACTGCCCTCTGCAACCGCACACCAGCAGCAGCTCTATGGGCGCAGCCCCCCTGCGGTTGCCATGCAGGCCGGGCCCCGGGCATTGGCTGTCCAGCGGGGTATGAACATGGGGGTCAACCTAATGCCAACCACCCCATACAATGTTAACTCCATGAATATGAACACTCTGAATGCCATGAACAGCTACAGAATGACACAGCCCATGATGAACAGCAGTTACCATAGTAACCCTGCCTACATGAACCAGACAGCACAGTATCCTATGCAGATGCAGATGGGAATGATGGGGAGCCAGGCCTACACCCAGCAGCCTATGCAGCCCAATCCTCATGGAAACATGATGTACACTGGCCCCTCCCATCACAGCTACATGAACGCTGCTGGGGTGCCCAAGCAGTCTCTCAATGGACCATACATGAGAAGATGAGCAAGATGAACTTGCATCCTAAAAACTAAATATATATAAATAAAGGAACCTTTTATACTGACGAACCAGAGAAAATGGACCTTTTTCCAGTTAAAATATTGCTGTAGATTTAGAGGGATTTTCTTTGGTTTATTTTATTTTGTAGGAAGCCTGGTCTTTATTTTTTGGAGGTTTGTTTTGTTTTGTTTTGCGTTTTTGTTTTCTTCACAATCCTGAAGCATTTTACAGCTAAAAAAAAATAATGATCATTTACAGATGTTTTTTAGAGGGGAAAACATGCACAAAATCTTTCATAATTTAAAAAGAGCCTTACTTTGCTGACAATGCGGACAGAATACGTGTAACAGTGAAATCATCTTCCTAAATTTGTTTTATTTCAGTGTATGTCCTTTTCCCTCCCCTGTGCCCCTCTATGCAGTTTCTAGTGCTGCAGTCATGTAACGTTTGACATCTCGAAGAATAACAATCCTTCCCTCTAAAACCCCACCTAGCATTTCCTACTTCTAGCAGGAGGCACTTATTGGGAGACTTGGAAGGGGACACAGAGGATAAAAGAAGCTCTTGATTTCTGCAGGTCAGGGGAAATCCTTCATCTGGAATTTTCCCTGCCTCCCTCGCCCGCAATGAAATTTGGAGTTACGTGTAAACAATAAACTCTTCACATTTGGTGTTTTTTTGTAGATGAATTAACTGAGATTGTATGTTTCACGCTGAAAAGTGTAATGTGACTTGAAACTGATCCCCTTCGCCACCCAGACAAGCGTGTTGCACACACGTGCATGCATGCACACATGTTCTGTCACTCTGAACTACTGGAAGCATCTCGAGAGAGAGCGTTGCATCCCTTGTGCAAGTCTTGAGGAGGGAGGATAGGGTGGAAGGTGGGTTTTAGGACAAGCCAACGACTGCAGGTTCTGCTGGTGAACTGCAAGTCAGCCACAAGGCTGAGGTCCCAAACTCCTCTAGTGTGTCCTGGGAAGTGCTGAGGGTCTTGGTTGTGAGCCTTTTAGTCAGGCTGAGCCCAGAAGGAGCTGTTTCCAGTGGTCTGCTTCTTCGTCTCTTTACTTGAGTCATCTTGGAAGATAACGTGTATGTTGTGACTTGACAAAGAGCCCTGTGGTGTCCTTGTCCCTTTTCCATTCCTGGCATGGGGTAGGAAGTTGCTGAATGTGTTGTGCTCTGGGGAGTCAGGGATGTTCTCCCTGATTCTGCCGCTCTGTTGGAGATCCGTTTTATAGGAATAGCCACACTTTGGACCTAGTGTGGGAAAAGAAGGGAATCGGCCTGTTTTACTGGAGTGAAACAGTCCAAACACCACAGTAGGATGCAGGCAGCAGGATTTTGCTGTTTATTTACCACATAATCCAATTGACGTTCTTTTTTGGCTATACTGCTGGCATGTCACCCAATACAAGAAGGGACACCCCCTAATGTAAAGTTCTTTTTTAGTGTATATGAAGTAGAAATACAGACACATTAATAAGACTAATTTCTTTTGTTTTTAAACCAAAAGAGTCTAAAAAGAAAGTTGGGGTTTTCTTCGGATGCACTAAACCGGACTTTCCTCCAGTAACTGCTTAACCATAAAAGGCAGAATTCAAAGGACTTCCACTTTTTACTTCTGTTTAGTTTTGAGCATGTACAAGGCTGTGTAGGACCCCATTTCTCTGTATATACTATTCCAGTCCCAAATAACCCATGTAGAAAGCGCACTGTGCTGCCCTCTCCTTCCTAGATCTTCAGCTGGGTCACTGCTTCCTGATTGGGGTGGGGGGGTGGTGGGGAGGGTGGGAGAGGGTGGGTTCTGAGACAGGAGGAGGAGAAGCTGTTGGAATGAGGGTGGTGGATTTAGTTTGGTTTGGTTTTTGTATGTTTTTTTTACCAATCGGGCAGCTCCCTTTTCCACAAGCCTTTGTGACTGTAGAACTATTGTAGAGAGAAAAACAAATGTTCTTTTCTATATATAAAAAAAGGAAAAAAAAGAAATTATCCAACGCTGTAATCTTGGTACCATTTTTTTCACTTCTGTTTAAGAAAAAAAAAAGAATAAAAATATGTATTTTTAGCAAGATAACTTGGGTAATCTTCTAAAAGAAATTAAGAATCTCACTGTTAGTGACTTCGATGCCTTTTAAAAGAAATAAGAGCTTTTTCATTTCATTCCATCTTTAAAGTTTTTTATCTTTGTTGTAGAATATTAAAAACTATTTTAAGAAAGATAAAAAAAATTCTCTTTAAAGAGATCTCTAGAGTGTGTGAATAGGAGCTCCAGATGCCTCTAAAAGCCGCATGTACAAATGAAGCTGAGTCTATTCCTGTCTGATTATATTTGCTTTTCCTGTTTTGTAACCTCTTTGTACTTTGTTCATGGTGACTTGTAAGCTAAGGGGAAGGGGTGCCTAGATGCCTTTGTAATTCTCCATGTCATACGCTCCTGGCTGGATGGTCTCCCTTCCTCTCCCTGTATGTAATATCACTTTTTTTTCCCCTTTCTAGCAAGTACTTTCAAAAGAACTCTGTACATTTTAACATAAAAAATAAATTATGTTGAGCCATTTTCGATGTCAGTTGTGCATGTGGGTTTTTTGTCTTTTCTTGCCATTGGAGCAGTGAACTGCTCCGTGGGCCTGGAAATAGGATCATTCCCTTTGGATCTGGAGGCAAGGTGGATCGCGAGATCTCCATCCATGTTAATCTTCGTCGGCAGCTTCTAATCAGAAAAAAGATGAAAAAGGACGAAAAACCACTTGAAAGCGTCTCCAGAAATCACGTTTAAGTTAATCTCTGCCCAAAGCTGAAGCAAAGCACATTAACTGTTTTTTGCCACCTTATTTGTACAGTGGCTTCAGAAGCCATTGGGTGTTTGAAGCTCCCCCCCATTCGCTTGCTCTCATCTGTGTCATTACCACTTTGGGTAGGAGAGCTAGAGATTTTACCCAGCAGAATGCACCCTGCAGCTTCAAGGCAGAATTGGATCCGTCAGGAGCTGTGTGCTCTTGTCCCAGTGAGCTCCTGCAAGATGATGGCTCACGCATCACTAGATGGAAGCAACGTTCCGCAATCACTGCCCACATTCCCTGTGATAGATGCTGTAGTGTTGGCTCAGCCTCCTTTGGTGGTTCAAGGGCAGGCTGCCTCTTGTCTGTCACAAGTGTGTTTGTCTGCCACAGGGAATAAGTGAAAAGGAGCTTGAGAATGAGTAAAATGAAGTTTTGAAGTGCTTTTCGTGTCTCCAGTCCTCACCAAGATGAAATGTAAGTTGATGTACAGTGGGGATGATGCTGCATCTTCCTTCAACCTGATGTATTTTTCCTTGTTCTATTCAGGCACCTGAATTTTCAGATCAAGCGTGTCAAGATACTGGTGGAAGTTAATTGTACAGGGGTGCTCCTGGCTTTTTGGTTCATTTACTGTCACGACAGTTTCTGTTATTGAAGCATGAAGGAGAGAGAAACGGGGTGCCCTGTGAGTAAGGTTGTCACTGCTTTAATCCCTTGTGAATTGGAGTGCTACAGGTAAGAGTCATCAGGAGCTCAGAAGATTGCATCCTATGTGTATTGCTTTCCCATAGTTAGGGCTGGAGTTAAGACTGCAATAACCATTGTGGGCAGAAAGCTGTGTTCAGTCACTCACGGCCAACTTTAACTTTGGTTCTTCTAAAGCTGTTCATTAAAGGCAGCTTTGGCACTGTCCAGTAGCACAGTTCCCACGTGGTGGGTCCTGCTTTTCCCATACTTAAATGATTGTGGCTTGAGTTCTCTTGGGTTTTGTTGGTTGCTTTCTGTGTACCCTGAATTGAGCAGATTTGATTTGAACATTAGCACACACTTGGGTTGAGTTGTTATCTAGCAGTGATGCTGTTGGAGTCAGCTTTGATTTATTACCAGTTCCCAGAAACCGCTCTCATTTTTGGGATATAGTAGGGTTTAAAAGTAAAATGCCAGTTGAGAACAGTTGTATGTCCTTCAGCAGTTCAAACTGGCTCTGACTCCCACAATTAATGTGCTGGGTGATTATACTGGGGTGTAATCCTGCTGCTTTCGATAACTCCAGAATTAGACATGGTCAAGGCAAATCACTTCAATGAAATACCAGCAGAGTTATGTTCGACTAAAATGCTTGTATCCTAAAGGGGCAAGTAGGGGCAATTCCAAGTCTTTATCTGATGCCCTGGCACCGGGTTGCGGTTACACATGCTGGTATGTTTGAGGTCTTTGATGCTCAATCACAAGCTCAGGGTGAGCGGGGTCAGTGCCAATGATAATTAAACTTGTGCCTTTCTCAGTTCTTTAGGCAGGAGGTTGGAACTCTTAAGAAGAAACAGAAACTGTCGAGATAGGAACCTGATTTCTAACCGTTTATACCAACTTTCTAGCTTCATAAGCCAAGAAACACAGGTGAGTGGTTATGGAAACCGATAAAGAAGATCATGGGAATGTGATTCTAGAGTTAATGGTACATAAACAGGAACTGCTGCTTAAGAAATGTTCATTATTCAATCATATAGGCTGCACTGTTAATGGCCTCCGCCTGTTTGAAAACAAGAACCCCTGTTTGTGTGGGTTAACTTGATGCTGACCACATCTGGGAGCCCTAACAAGGTGACCTCTTTTTTAGCATCTTGTACAAACTGTCAAACCCTGCTGTTAGAGAAGGACCAAACAGGGGAGGGGAAGGGGGTGAGGGACATTTGCCAATCCAGAGCAGGGTTGAAATCAGACTGCCCTGAAGTGCAAGGGCCATCCGTGCCTTAGAGCACGGTGCGAGCGGCTGCTGCTGCAGGCTCTGCATTGCCATGGGCTGGGACCACGCAGTGAGAGTTGTTCCATTCAGCACTGCCAGGTTTGCTCTAAATCAATTGCTAATGTGGACCAAAACGTTACCAACCCTTAATACCCAGGCAAGAGTTTGAATGCAGCCCACAGCAATAAACCACTGTCTGGAAGTGGAGTGTGATGTAAAGGAGGCTCACTGAGAGGAGGTGATCTTCAGGGGGTTGACAGTTCAGGTTTGACAGTTTTGGGAGCTCACTGGGGAGATGAGTAAGAAAGTGCTAAAAAGAGCAGAACCATCTTCATTTATTTCCCAGCCCAGGAGCGAGCTGCTTGCTGAGATCTTCCCTCTGCAGTAGCAGAGGAATGCAGATAGACAGAGGCAGACGAAGTTTACAGCAGCCAAGGTGGGGCCTGCAGCATCTTTTATCTTTGCAGCTTGTCAGCTGGAATAATTTACCTAAAAATAGCTGCCTGAAACTGAGCTTGGAATGTGAAATCCTCCTGCCCCGAGCCCGAATCTCAGCAACTTCCCAAGCATTGGTGTGCACCCAGAGCAGGGCAGAACTCCAGTGATGTCTTTAACCTCTGGGAACAGCTGCAGTACCTTGCAGTCAGGAACTTGTTTCTGTGCTTCCTTCCCAATGGGAGGTTCTGTTCTGAGGACAGCACATAATGACTTTGTTCATCCTGTGGGGTTGTTTGCCCAAGGGTTCCCTGTCAGGATCTGTTTGTTCTCCCTTGCCAAATCCTTTGCCCTGTAAACCCTTTGCAACAAGGTCTCCATTGCTATGTCTGTCATTTGTGTCCTATAGAATAGTTTGGGTTGGAAAGGACCTTAAGCTCATCCAGTTCCAATCCCCTGCCATGGATGCCTTATACCAGGCCATGTCACCCAAGGCTCTGTCCAGCCTGGCCTTGACACTGGACGGGATGGAGCGTATGGTAGAATCCCAGTCTGAGACTGAGGTATGAGAGAGTTATCATAGTACAAACAAATCTGTTTTCAAGGTAAAAGTGATGAACATGGTGCTCTGTGCCAAGTAATTAATAAGGTTCTTGAAAAGTTTCCTTTTACTAACGTGTGGCTGTTGTATGCACGTGGTACCCTTCAGCTGAAGGAGGAAGTCTGTTTACTGCAGCTTTGTCATCCTCTGTTTCCCTGCTTTATCCAACAGGAACAAGCAGCAACAAGATAGGAGACATCTACTGAGCCAGATACTTCCCAAGCAACTTCTCCAAAGGAGAGCAAAATCACAGCTGGGCAAAAGTAAATGTGGTGAGTTCAGTGAAGTTACTACTGAGCCCATTTCCCACTTGTCCTGAGGCCTTCTGGAACAGCAGGAATGGTGAAGAGGATGAGCTTCTCTTCATGTACAGCACACCTCTAGGGTCCCTTTCTAGCAGCCCTGTGCTGCTCCATAAGCTCTGATGATGGTCTTCACTGGTAAAGACCAATCTAAAGGTTGTGCTTGTTGATCCTCGAGCTGACTTTTGCCTGAAGTAGAGAATAAAGCCAGAATACAAGGGAAGCCAAAGCAGGTGAACAGTGCTTCAGAGCCTGAGTGGACGGATTGGGGTGAGAGCATCTGCGTCCTTCCCTGTCTGCCTGGGATCTTTGTGACAGGCTTGTGCACCAGCTTTGGAGAATTGGGGCATCCACAAAGACTCCTGCAGGAAAACAGTAGGTAAGGTGCAAGGGGAACAGTAGGTAGGATGAAAGGGGATTCGGAATGGATTGGCTTAGCTCTGCTTACTGCCTGGAGGGGCTCAGCCTGTGGGCTCTAAGAAGTCAGGCCAAAATCCCGAATTCAGAATCGAGGAGCTCATTAAAACATTCCTGCTCCTCCTCTCTGGCTGCATCCCCTCCATCCTGTGTAAGGTTTTCTGTTCCTCACCCTGGACCAGCAAGTGTGACTGGCTCCAGTCCCTTCAGCATCTTCTTCCCTGTATCCCCGCTCTCCCACGGTGATCACTGCTCATTTTGTGCGCGCTCTGCTCTGGCTTACAAGCAGTTAAGAGGTGGGATCTCTTCGTAGGAGGAGGCAGTGCCCTACAGGCAAACAGAGTCTGAGTGTGCTGCCATTGCCTGATGCCATTTGGCTGTGTCTGAAGCAGATGCTTTGCTGACATCAGGGTTACAAATGATGCCTGTGCCCAAGCGTGGCTGTAGCAGGTCTGCCCTGGGTGCAGCAGTGCAGGCCCTGCCATGGAGCAGGCTGCAGTCTGACCCAGCTTAAGCCTTGCAACCTGAATGGCAGGGCCTGAGTTAGGGCTGCCTCCCTAGAGCCTTGCTACCATGCTCAGTGCTCCTGAGCCCCCAGCACTGGAAGGTTGTGCCCGAGCACCGCTCAGTCCATGTGGTGGGAGCTGATGCTCTTGGATGTGAGTTGGTTTCATTGGGTCAGGATGTGAAGTCAAACACACGGAAGTGAGGAGTGTCATGGCCAACAACTGCTTTGCCTCCTGTGTGCCTGTTGTTGAGCACAGGTCAGTCTGTGTCCCTTGTCCTGCTTATGCGAGCGGTGTCGTTAGGTCCTGGCACCTCCTGCCATTCACTGGCAGCTTCAATTGCATTTTGGGATCCTTTCTCTTTCTGCATGGGCGTTCATAGGACATTGCTATATAAAGATGTGCAGCTGTATCTAGACTTGAGTGTATTATTTATCCATGTGGGTGCAGTACACAGAGCTAAAGCTGTCCTTGAAAAGCCTGGTAAAATGTGATGATTTCCTATTCTTCATATCTTATTAGGACCTTCTTTATATATTCCCAGTCATCATATTCTTTAAAAGCTATGTGATACACCAGCGTTTTCCCTGTGTTTAGCATCCTCCTTGGTCTGTGGCTGAAGCAACGGAATTGGGGGAATTTTAAAGGGAAAAGAAATGCAGGAAAACTGACTTGGGCAGGAAAGTGACCTATAAGTGTCTACAACTCAGTCTGCGTCTCACCTTCTTGCCAGCTAAATAACCTATAAGCAGGCTGTAAGACTGACAAGTAGAAATGGTCATTAATCCCTGTTTCATCATCTTTTGACACAAAAGGGACCTTTTTTTGAATAGAACTGGGGGGGGATTGTGCCAGAGAAGTGCAGTGCTTCTGCCTGGACAGGTAACTCAGTGCTGTGCCCATGGGTTTACACACTGTTTTCTGAGGGACCAGAGTTGATAAGTCTGTGCTGCTCAGAAGTGTCTGAAGAGTGAAGCATCTTTGCTGCAGGTCAGATTGTCACATTATGGGCACCAGCAAAGAGTCCAACCCGGTTTTACCCTGGTCCTCCCGCACTAATGCCATGTCTAGGAACCAAAGCTGCACCTCCAGGCCTGACCCCGACCCAACATGGGGTTGTTTGTGCTTTCGGAAGGCAGCTGCAGGGGGAATGCACAGATATGTGTGGCAAAGGGGTAGTGACTCCCAGGCCGCCTGGGCTGAAAGGACTTGAGCTCTGCCGATGTCTGGATGGGCAGGAGCTGGTGGCTCTGCTTTACCTTGCTGGTGCTGCGTAGTCAAAGAGCAGCCTGAGCCCTTGATTTCTGTCTCCCATTCACAGCCAAGATCCCTCCCCTCCCCTTGCTGCTCACTCAGTGGAGAGATGCGAGGAGGAAAGGATGCTGTTAAGCTGCACTTTGCTCCAGTGCTTGGCACATCCTTTGCCATACCGGCTGTTTTCTGAGCAGAGATGCTGCCTGCCTCCGAGCCGATGCAGTGATTCCCGACTGCTCCCCTTGAAAGGAGCTGGAATCATAACCCGGGGAGCGAGCAACTGATGCGGCTGCTGCACAGAGTGACTGAGAGGAAGGGAATTGGAGAGACTGGAATATGTGCCTGCCTCAGCAGCACTGACTGCAGTGGCGAAGCCACTGACGGACAACATGCAGGTTACTGTGCTTTATGCATTGCTACAGAGAGCCCAGAAGTCGGGATGAAACGCACCAGCCTCCTTTCTCATTGCTCCTATATTGTCAACATGCATTAATTGCTGAGAGTTATTTTCCTCCCTGTGGCTGCCTGCCTGCATCTCTTCTCGTCCTGCAGGAGACACAGTGAGGGAGAGAAGAGCACAGCACCAGCCCGGTGTCCTGTCCCACAGGGGGGATGCTGCAGGATGTGCCAGTGCAGTCAGCGGCTGCTGCAATGGAGCACAGAACCTCTGGAACAGCTGGATTTAGGATTCCTAATGCTTTGTAAAGGTGTCCCAGGCTCCATCTAGCAACTAGCTGGAGACATCGGCTGCCCTTTGGGGCTCGCTGGCTGCTTTCTCTTTGCCTCTCATTCTCCGGGCTCACACTCATCTGGGTCGGCAGCGTTTGCGCTAAGGGAAGGGACTGGTTTTGGGCCAGGGCTCGGAGGGTTCTGCGTGCGGAGGTGCAGGTGTGACTCCAGAGGGACCCGCAGCCTGACCGGCCATGGCTCAAGCAGCGAAGCAGCTGAAGAAAATAAAAGACATTGAGGCTCAGGCTCTGCAGGAGCAGAAGGAGAAGGAAGATTCCATCCGCAAGCGCAGGAACCGCTCTCGGGACCGCAAGAAAAAGGTCAGTGGCACTGGGGTGAGCAGCCCCATATCCATCTGCCTGTGCCCACGGCAGCGAGCGCTGTTTGTGTCTATGGGGACGGGGGAGCAGGGTGGAGGTGGCAGAGGGGCAGCTCGGTCCCTGTACAAACCTATGTGCAGTCAGCTCGAGGAGCAGTTTGCTCAGCAGAGGACAACTTTTGAGGCCAGGAATGTGCTGTTTGCCCTGACAGCTTGAGGGGCTAGAGTGGGAAAAGGAAGGGAGTGAGGGGTTTGCCAAGGCAGCTGAAGAGCCTCATTCTGCCCAATGACAGCACTGATCTCTAAGGTGAAGCTGCTGCTTCCAGCTCCATGCAGCTTCCCAGAGTTGCTCCGTGTCTGCAAAGGGGCAGGAGACCCCTACCCCTTTCTCAAGGGAAGCAGTTCTGATGCCTGCTCCATGCCCTGCTTGACCCCTGCCAGAGGCTGGATCCAGGCACAGCGGGAGCAGAGCGCTGGCAGAGGCGGATGTGTGTGAGCTGTGTTGTGCTCAGGCTGCATCCCGAGTGGGACACAAATCATCCCTCCCAGCACTGCCACACTCCGTGCTGGCAGCAGCTTGGGGGGGGCAGGAACAAGGAGAGGGTCTGTCCCCTCTGCTGACACCGACACGCTGGAGCCTTGGGTCTGTTCCTCTCTGCACTCAGTACCAGTGTTTTCATGCGGGAGTGTTGCTGAGAGAGCTTTGCTGCCCCTTGAAGACCTCTTGACCTGAATGTTCTCCTTACAGCAGGGCCCAAGGGTGTATGTGCTATGCACCAGTACAGAGAAGCAGTGAGGAGGGAGGTGACACCAAGGGTAACCAAGGATATCCATGAGAGGAGGCACTGGTACAGGGATGTCTTAGTTGGGCTTCTCTGCCTACAGCAAAAGCCTTGGAGACTCCCATGTCCCCCCTGTGAGCAGGAGCCTCCCAAAGCTCTGCTGCTGGGAGCATCTCAATAGCTGTGTCCTGGGAAGAGTCTGGCTGAGATGCTGGGGACGGGCAGCACCAAGCAGCCCTCAGCTGCCTGCCAAGCACTGGGCAAGTGCTGGGTCAGGCTGCCTGGGCTGGTCCTGAGCTCTGGAATTCCTGGATCTCATTCATCCTTGCTTCTGGTGAAGGCTCACTCTGTGGTTCTTTGGGAGAACCCTCCTCTTCCCTTCTCCCCTCACACCCAAAGCACAGTGTCCGTGTGTCCTGTTGATGGTTTGGGAGATCCAGAGATAGCTGCACAATGGCTGGACTTCCTCACGTGGAAGGTATGGGAGAGGGCAACGCTGTGGTGCAAGCAATGGAGCTGGAGGAGCCCCATTCAGTACATCCAGAGGTGTCTGCTGTCCTTTGCAGTGATGAACCACCTTTAGCTGGGATGGGGAGCACAGAGCAAGGTCTCCTTGCAGGAATCACTGCAGGGCTCTGGTGCATTTCAGCCCTCCCTTCGCAAGTGTGAACCAGACCATGAGCTGGGTGGGCAGAGCCCCTGGTTCCCTCCTGTTCCTCTTGGGACCAACGCTGTGTGTGGGTGTTTGCTTCTCTTAATGCCAGGGCAACCACGGAGGGGTCTGCGTCTGCAGGGGGGCATCAGCGAACACCCTCAGGAAGGATGTGAGCCTGCAGACAGATAGGAAGTTGAGTGTGGGGTCTCTCGGGTGTTACACACTCACATTGAATGTTGTCTTCTCCAGTGGGAGCTGATAGGCTTTTCCCTGTAGGGCCTCTGTTAGTCGAGGTTGACCATCTCTTGTATTGCCAAAGGGCTGTTGAGGGGGTCTGGTGTGAAGAACCACCAAACCCAGAGGGTTTGCTGTTGGCTTCAGCCATCTCTTCCTGGTCCTCAAACCTGAGTGTCTCTGGTGGTAGTGCTTTACTGTAGAAGTCTCCTTGGGACCCATCTGGAGGCTGTTCTGCAGCAGAGGTTGGGGGGTTTAACCTGTGTTAGCCTGTTAGTGCCCTGTGAGCATGGGACCCATGTCATGGCGATGCAGTAGGCTCTGGCACTGGCCACTGGGTCCTTGGGCTCCTCCACCCCTGCCTGCTGTTGTCTCTTGCTTCCTGTACAACTACAGGTTCTTTTGGGCAGAGGCTGTTGATTGCTCTGTGTTTGAACGCTGCAGCGTCTCAGTGTCTTGGTTTATGACTGAGCCCACCCCGCACCGCTGCAATGCAAGGGGGTAGTAGAGATGTAACCTATGGGTTACACGCATGGGTTACAGCCAAGGAAGGGCTGGCATCACAATACGCAGCGGAGGTGGCCAGTGGAAGGAGATGATTGCCCCAGAACAAGTTTCTTCTCAGTGCATGCAAGCTGATGTTATGTCTTGGGACATGAGGGCTTTGTACCCTTCAGTGCTTGCAGCCATTTCTGTGTGGCTCTGTGTACTCCCATGCACTGCACAGTTGAATCCTGCAAGAGCCTTGTGTTCTGTGATACCTGGAGGCAGTGAGTGCTGTTATTTAATGCTGTGTTGCCCAAAACCCTTCTCTTTGGACCATAATTGTATTTATTGCTTCTTAGTTTCCACGGGACTTCCTTGGCTTCTGTATTAAGTGCATGTAACGATGATTGACCTTGTACTGTCCATTTCCATGCTGTGTGCCTCTCATTTGTCCCTCAGCACAGGGACAGCCCAGGTTTATCACCTCCAGTATTCCATGCCCCTAACCTTGGTAACTCAGGTGCTCAGAGTTGGTGCTTCATTTGAGGGTTTAAGGGATGGGATCTTGTCACTCACCCTGTGACAAGTGCAGCCACACTTGTGTTTTGGGCCGAGCTGCCCATTAAACAGCCACACGTGTCCTAAAGAGTGCTCCTGCTCCATGGGCTCTGCAGCGTGGCTGGAGGTGGCCTCAGTATAGCGATGACACCACGGAGCAAGCTTTCACTCACCCTGTGTGTTCCCACAGTTAGTGCTGTGCTGAACCAGGAGGTCCAGCATAAGGTCGATTTTCAGGGTGCTCTATAGCCAGGGGTTAGGGAGAGCAGCCCCAGAGCAAAGGAGGTATCAGTGGAACAACAGAAGTTCACTGCCGGGGGGGGATTGCCATGCATCATCTAGGTTGGCTCCTTACTGTTCCTGCCGCAGTACCCTGGCTTCAAATCTCTGCATTTCACTTTGGTGGCCAGTTCACAGGGGACCAGAACCCCTCCAGTACAGCTGCTGGGCTGCATGTGGGGCCTCTGCCGTGGCTGCGCTGACAGGCAGGAGGTGACAGGCAGTAGCAATAGGTGCTTTGGCTGCAGCTCTCTGTCCCTTATTTGCAGTTCTGGGTGGCACTGATGGTCAAGAGCGCTTCCTTCCTTTCACAGCTGCTGTGCTGTGGTCAGACTGCCTCAGGAGGCAGAAAGCCCTCACTTGGAAGGCACCCAGAGCACTTAAAGGTCCTGCCTTGTGGAGGGTGAGTGGGGAGCAGCACAAAGCACCACGAGTGTGGTCTGTATGCAGTCTGTGAGGCAGGTCTGTAACCTGCACGTGAGCACACTGACCCGAGTCCGTTTCGAGCTGCATGTGGATTGTTGTTGTGGTGATTTATTAAAGGTACAGAATGGACCAAGTCCTTTCCCAGGAGTTCTGGAAGCATCAGCAGTTGTTAGAAAGGGCCCTAAATGTCAAACCCCAAACGGGGCCCTTGGTGCTTGGCATCCTGTTGTTTGTATCTGCAAGCAGTGTGCAGCTGTACCGAAGTGCCCCTGGAGAGGTTGTGGTGCCTGTGGTGCGACCTGACCAGCTTGGACTGAGACTCATAGCAAAAAGCGAGTTCAGATCTTCATGACAATCTTTTTTCTTACTGGATTCTACTTATTCTGGTACCAAATTCAGCCAAATACCCAGCGAAGCCTGAAGAGGGGCAGAGACCTTCAGCTGAGGAGCACAAGGAGGCAGACACCCCTTTGTTGGCATGTGGAATTCATAGAGCAGGAAGCTGGAACCTCGAAACCATCTGGGACGAGCCCGCTCTGTGGTAAATAGGAGAAACAGCACTTCAGTAACAGCAGCAGTGCCAATAATGTCCAAAGAGCTCCTCAAGCCTCATACGAGTGCAGTCTGTGCAGCATAACTGTGGCCGCTGGATTAAATAACAGCCTAATCAAAAGCTCAGAAGGAAATCCCTGTGATAATGCCATCGATGTTTAAATGATAAATTAATAGCACGCAAGATGCGATGCTCTCGGTGCACTGAGAGGATGTAGGCTTTGCTTGGGCATCTGATAGGATAGAATAGAACGGAACAGAGTCGAAGGCAAAGCTGCCTGAACTTACTGCTTTTCTTCTTCTTTCTGTGGGGGTTAATGAACAACGAACTGCTTTTCTCTTCCCACTTCTCTCTGGTTTCTTTGCAAGAGCCCAAGGCGTATCCTTCTCTATGGGTCTGTGACCATCTCACCAATGCGGTCTGCAATGGCAAAACAAAATGATTCCTAATAAGAAACCCTCTGAATGAGGCTCCTTGCCTTTCCTCCCCACCCCAGTTTTGCATTACCTGTAAGCAGCACCCAGACTAGTGCTAGACATGGTGGGAAAGGGCAAAGGAAGCGCAGAGGATTCAGTGTGCTCCAAGCATGGGTAAGGAATACATGTGAGCACGGGCAGCTGACATGGGCCATTGGAAGAGACTCCAAGGTGCGGTATGTAGTTTAGGAGAGGGGCTGGATCCCGCATGGGCAGCTCTGAGGAGGCTGAGGTGATGTGAAGGATGCTTTTCGCATGAAGGAAGATCTGCGCGTTGGGAAGCGAAAGGGATGTGGGAGCTGGAACAAGTCAAGTCACACCTGGAACAAGAGCCAGGCAGAGGAGCAACTACAGGCGATGCCTTAGCAGGACAATGGAACAGTCACATAGGGTGACCACGCTTGTGCTTGTTGTGTGACAAGCAGAAGTGCTCACTCGCCTGCTCTTTGCTGTGTCAGGGTGGGAGTTAGGTCCAAGCTTGGGATCTCAGATGGAAAATCCGGGCACCTCTGTTGGAATTATGCAATCAGCACAAGAGAAACTGGGGTGAGAAATCGCTGCTGGAGTGCGGCCAATGAGCCACTGGGGCTCTGTGCTCTGCTTGCTGCCATCCTGTGCAAGGGCTGCCGTGGGGCAGGAGCCATTGCACTGCATGGAGTGGGGCTGCAGAGGAGAGAGCGATGGACAGGAGGAGAGGGAAGGGTTTCAGCATCCCTGGTGTGCAGAACATCCCCAGGCCAACCGCACTCCTGAGCACCACTGTGTTCTCCTCCCATGATGTCAGGCCTGGCAGCATTATGGATTGGGGTACCTGTATTTCTGCATTCAGTGGCTGTATGTGCTGAGGATGTGATGCGGCTGTCATCCACCCAGGGCTTCACTGGCTGCTGGGTACCTAACCTGCAAGCTGGAGCTTATCAGCACAACACAGGACCATGCCACTGCAGAGCCTCAGAGCTGCTTTGTCCCTTCCTGTGCCTGTAACTTCTGTTGTCTCCCACTGCAAGTTTCATCAGTCCCATCAGCCCAAGCTCCTCCTGTATCTTCTTGTGTTGCAAGAGCAGTGACTGTGCAGGCACCTTCCGAGGAGCCAACCAGCTCATGGTGCAGCACATCATCAAGGAGGGCACCTTCATGAGGACACCGGATGCTCCAGTACCTCTTTGCTTTGGGTGTCTGGACCCTGGGGCTCTGCAAAGGAATTGGTACCCAAACATGATGCTGCTGCGCAGTGGCAGGGAGAAGGGGCATGGGATATCAGGAAAGCCAAAGACTTTGGGACTCAAGGAAGCCCCTTGCTTTTAACCAGAGGGCCAGCATAGACAAAGGATTGCACTGTGTGACTAGGAATAGGCTCCATCGTTAGCTCTGTGGCTGTTGTGTAGGCTTCCAAAAGGATTTTTGCCTTGAAGGTGTTTCTTGATTCAATCTTCCCGTGGGCTGTGTGTGTGCTGGGTTCAAAGCAGCAGCTTCCCTGCTGCAAGTGTCCACTGTGTAAAGCTGGGAAGGTGTTTCCTCTACGCAGCTGCTGACAGATTGGGGTGAAGCATGAGCTCCATCGGAGGTGATGCACTGCGCTGAGAGATGGAGGACTCGCACCCCACCTCTGCCCAGAGCGCCCCATGGAGCTGCTCTGTGTGACTCCAAGGTAGCTGTGACCCTCCAGGCTCTGCCAAGGTTGTTGGGAAACAAGTCCCATGAGGACGTGGGGAGGATTACGTCAGCTGCCTGCGCTGTCAGGAGACTCAGACCTCTGATTCATAGGAGCTCAATAAATATTTAGCTCTTGCTTTCAGCTGGGTTGGGAAGCACAGGGGCTGCGTGTGACGATGCTTCCTCTGCTCTGACCTGCCCCTGGAGCTCTGCACCGATGGGAACGCTGTCAGGATGGGACCCAGCATCACGCTCTGCTGTTCTGCTCTGCTGTCTGGGGCTGAGAGAGGGCTTCTTCTCACAGCCCACTGAGGTTTCCACTCCATCTCTCTCCATCTGGTGCTGAACCAGCAGGAGGAAGAGGCTGTCCCAAACTTACCTTGGACTAAACTCTGTCCAATTTCACTCGCTGCTGCTCACAATCCCCCTCTAGCATGGGTCTGTTGGGTTGCAATGCAGCATGCACTGGTTGAAGTGGGAGCATCTGTGCTCCCAGCTTTTGTATTCTCTTGGCAGTGCCTGTGTTAACAGCATCTTTGTCTGCAGGAAGGGAAATGGCAATGCAAACATTGCCCTGCTCACAGTTCCTTCCCAGTGGGGAGCTTCCAGGAGTTTGGCTGAGCAGTTTGTTTTGTTTCAATGGGCACAGACCAAGACCTCTCTCCAATGGCCCCAGTGGAAAAATCGGAGCGTTTATATGGTGGCAGTTCCTCTCTGGTGTTTACTTTCTTCTTCTTTCACTGCAATAGAACAGTTTGGGTTGCAAAGAGCCTTAAGATCATCTTCCTCCACCCCTGTCTGCCTTACCCTTCGCAGGATGTGGTACCACGAGAGCTTCATCCCTAACGTGACCTAATACATAACACTCCATGTTTGACTTGGGAAACGCATCCCTTTCCCAGTCAGCAGTTGTCCACAAGCACTAACGTCAGTTGTAAGTGAAGAACAGCTTGTACAGCGCTTAGGGAGCGAGGCATTTTGGAGGCTGTGCCCGTGTCCTTCCCTGACATTTCCAGGCAGGAGGGAAATGCAGCTCTGTGCTGGGAGGGGGAGCGGTGGGAGCATGAGCAGAATACAGCATCTGGATGGGAGGGATGTGAGGTCAGAGCAGCCCCTGCTGCTGCTGCTGCGGGAGGAGGCAGCGGGGGGGGCTGGTGCCATTCTGCACTGCTGCTCTGCGGGCTCTTTAATTATTCAGGTACTAATGGCATCTCGATGCGCTCGGTGAGCCCAGCGCTTATCGGTGTACGGGAAATGATGGGAGCCACGTTTGGAGCCTCATAGCACTCAGGAATCTGCTTCGGGAGCAAGTTCTTCACCCTGGTCCCTTGGCAGAGGCAGCTGTGCACAGGGAAAGAGCCCTAGAGAGGCAGACCTTCAGGAGGAGAAGCAGCACAGTGCCCTGTGTGCGATAGCCTGTGTGCCTGTAGCGTACTGCAGCTGAGGTGCAGCAAGCCAGATCTGAGCTCAAAGGAAAGCAGCTTTACAGAGGGCTAAAATTAGAAGTTTAGTCTGAATTATGCTAATTTGTTTTAATTGTCTTAAGTGTGTCAAGGTTCTTCAGGAACCGTCTCCGCGCTGGTCCACAAAGGTGCAGCATCGCTGGGGTGTGAGGGAAGGATGGCTCAAGGATTGCAGAGATTTCTGGCTTCCCTGCCCTACTTCTATCTCTGGAGCAGTCCTCACCTCCAGCTCTCAAGGTGCCGTGAGGGTAGATGCTGAAACGTTAGCCTTGGGCTGGATAGACCCAAGGTGAGCAGAGGACAACCTCCTGGGGCAGGGAAGCTCCTGACACCTTCTCTGTACAAGAGGATTGCTCAGTATGACAGAACCAAACCCACATTTCCTTTTCAGCTGAACTATGTCATGTTTGGAGCCACTACAGTGCAAACAGCAGCAAAATCCAAGCTCCCTTCCCCTTTGCAAACCAAATCTTGCTGGCTGGGTGAAGCACCAAGGCAGAGCCGTACAGGGGCTGCAGGTGTAGGGGACTATGCTAACCCTATGGCTTCAAGACATTCAGTGAGACACCTACAGCAGGAACAAAGCAGCAGGTATTCACCGGAGTGTCTCGGTGAGAGGGAGAGAATGCAGCAGCAGGAGAGCATTTAGGAAAGAGAAGAGGTTTCTATATATATACAGGGATGGGGAAAGGAGAAGGGAGTGTGTGTGTGTGTGTGTCCAGGGCACTGAGAAGGCCTCTGTTTAAGCACAAAGTACTGCAGCAAGACAACAAGCAGAAACGAAAGCTGTGGTTCTTCACTGTGCTGTGGTTGAGGGAGCTTTTTAGGGTGCATTGATGTGCATACATCGGACCTTTGGAATGGGGAATGAAGAGAAGGGCGCAGAAACCCTTTGCAGGGTACAAAGTGTGTTAGGTTTTCAACTGATGTGATGGTCTCTGCAAAGGAATAGTAAGTATTTCCACCTTTGTATGCTGTCGTTTATCCAGAAATCTTCCAGATACTCAGCAGGAAATGCACAGTGCATTCGGAGTCCATTTAGTCCTGTCAGGATGCCATGCCTGGAATGGGGAGCGCTGTGTTTTCCTCAGGACTTGCTGATTGCAGCACAAAGCAAAGAGTAAGATAAATGCAATGAGAATGTGCTGGTTTGGTGGGTGAGACAGGCAGGGCTGGGGTGAGCTGAGGACATGGCAGCTTTAACAGTGTGATTCCCGGCTTGCACAGAGCATCTCTGAACACAGGGAAGATGCTGCCCCTTGGTGCTGGTATCCCACGAGCACTGCACGGGTATCTGATGCTGGCCATGGGCAGCCAAGGCACTGAGTGCTCCATCTAGGTCTTGTTCCAGTGCTGCTCCCATGGCATCTGGTGCTTTCATGCACCTCGCGGCACTGCAGATGCCTGGCTTCCTAATGCACTGATGGCATGTACTCCGAGGGTCTGTCATCTATTTAAGGCACGTATTGGGAAAGAGAAGAGGGTAATGTCCGTGCTGTCACCTCACAGGGACTAAGCTCTGCTCTGATGGACTGAACCCGCCTGTGGTCGCACACACAGGGTCTCAGAGCCTTGCCTGGGGTGAGGGTTTTGGGACGTGCTGTTCTAGGCTTTCAAAGCATTTGACCCTTCCATCTCCAAGCGTGCTGCTGTTCATCTCAGTGTCTTCTCAGCTTGATTTCCTCCCTCTGGCTCCAGCTGCAGGCACTGCCTTTCGGGCCTGAGAGCTGTGTCCTGGCATGGCATGCATCACTGCCCAGGCAAACTGGAGAGCAGATGCCAGTTTCTTCCTTAACCCAGCTTTTAAGCTGTCAATTACAGGTTAGCTGTTGTGAATGGACTCAAGACTTTGGAATCTCCTGTGCAAGGGACATCTCATAAGGCACGTGCCATCAAGCTCCTCTTGTGTGGCAGCCTTCTGTGTGTTCTTGTGGTGAGGTTGTGCTGGTTCCCAGACTATACCTTAGCTGTGCTGCAGGAGGATCTCATCCTGCTGCGTGCCTGCTCTCTCTGACTTCAGGCTTTGCAAAGAAAGAGGTGCTTTGGATGGGCATTGAACACGACTGCCTTTGCAGTTAGAGCCATCGAGTCCCTTTCACCTCTATAATCATTTAAACCCAAAGTTAAGCTGGTGTGAAAACATCCAGAAGCCACCAGCCTCTAACACCTTGTATTTGTTGGCTGGGAGAGGCAGAACCTTAACACGCAACATATGAAACCTGTGAAAGCATTGCAACACAAGGCAGATTCTTACACTGCTGAAGTTGTGCCCCTTTTGGAAGTGCCACCCAAGGTGTAGTGATGGAGCAGAGAAAGGGCTGCTTTGGGCTCTACCTTGCTTCTGCTGGATGACATCTATCAGCGCTTTCGGCAGGGATGAGATGCTAGCCAAGCTCTTTCTTCCATTCATCTAAATGGGGAGGGGAGAGAGTAAAGGGAAGATGCCTTTAGTTTACCGGTGCTCAGCTGTACTCTGTTGATGACTGAAGTGTGAGCTTTCCTTGTGTGCTGTAATCATGTGCACACCTTTGCTCGGCTCTTACTCTGCTATTTGAATCAATAATGTTCAACTGTAATATTTTTCCATGGATTTGCTTATAGGAGTAAATGGTGTGTTCTTAAATAAGATGCTCACTTCAACAACCTGGTGTCCTTGACTTGTGAATCTCTGCATGGAGTTTCTCTAGGGTTGGGGAGTTGGGATTCCTCTCTCCTCTCTCCTCTCTCCTCTCCCCATTCATCTTGTGGTGGATGAGTGTTCTCAAGCTGGCAGTGGCCATGGGGAGCACAGTGTGGGGTGCTGCTGTGCTAGAGAGCTCTCAGAAAGGGAAACCTTACCTACTTGGCTTTTGATGTTGGACTTGCTTTCACTGCAGTGGGGAGTGTTACGATCCTGCTTCCATCTGTAATGCTGAAACGGAAGTCTATCTGTGGGCCAGTGTCTCTGGCACAGGGCTGTTTCAGCTCTGGGAGGTGCCTGCAGGCTATAATTTGCTAAGCTTTTTCATCCTTCAGCTCTTTTCCTGGCAGCATCATCTCAGCTCACAGTGACAGGAAGTTTGGTCCAGCACAGATTGCTCAGTGGAGCATGTGCTCGGACGTGCCACCGCACTGATGCGTAACAACACGCTCCTGTTAAAGAGCAAGAGGCTGTTCCATGAGCTGACCCCTTTCTGTGAGCACTGGGGAGATGCTTCCTCCCAAGCCCCGCTGTCAGACGGCTGCAGAGCTGAGGTTGCAGTAAGAGGAGCTGCAGTGTCACAGGACACAAGTATAAGATATCTGCTGCCCATCAGTCCTGTATCAGCAAAACCCCTTCTCAGAACTTGTGAGCTCATCCCTTGCCAAGGGTGAGCTATGCCTCTCGGATGTGCCAGAGGGTTCTCCAAGGCCAAGCGGCAGCTCACTGAGGCATGGACAACATCGCTCGCTATCCATCCAAAATGTGGGGGCAGCAGCATCCCTGTGTCCTGACACTGTTTTGTCAGGGATCAGCAGCACCACCCTATGAGGCACCATCAGCAGCCGCACAGAGGCCACATGAGGGATGTTTATTCCATGGGTTTTGTTCTGCCACAGCCATTTCGGGTACATTGCAGATATTTGGGCATCTCTCACCCATTCGCTCTGCTTTAAAATCACGCTCTTTGATGCTGCGTGTTGCTTGGCTCTGCTGGCTTTCCTGTGGCCTTCCCCATTCCCCATTCCCTGCCCTGTGGCCAGCGCTCTTGTGGTGCTCAGCTCCCAGCACTTGCTGCTGGCACTGATAACTTAGAGTAACAGCGTCTTATTGAATCACTGGGAGGTTGGGGGGGATTTTTTATTAATAACCCAAATTACCCCTTGAAACACCAACTTGTCTGATGTTAAATATTAAACTCCACTAAGTGGGTGAACCGGAGCAGCATGCTGGTAATGACTTGCTGTGGCAGGAGACAGTGGTGATGCCTGCCAGCACGCATTAATCCTTGCTCCTTGGAGAGATCTTCCAGGGCAGTCAGGTGCTCCTCCGCGCTCCCCAGCTCCGGAATGGCTTTTTGCATGCTTTGAATGGATCAGCACATCAAAGGCTGGCGCATCCTCACTCTGGCGTTGCCATGGCAGCGGCAGCGAAGAGGATTTGGATGTTTCTGGGATGGGATTGTGCTGTGGGGTGTGCTGGGACAGAGCAGGGCTGCTCCCCATCCATGCCATGGGGAACATGACGGTGGGTCTCCTGCTCTCTAACAGGGTGCTCTGCCACGGTTTAAGGGTGCTGTGATGCAGACCTCTGCATCTGAACTGCTCACCCCAGCTCCCTCTAGTCTGGAAGAGAAGGAGGGAGTCCTTCCCATGCTGCAGCGCATGTGGAAGTAGGTCAGCTGAATTGTACCCTTAGAAATGCTCGTTTCTCTCCACTGCTTCTCAAGGGAGCTGAGGCAGCAAGCCCTGCTTCAAGCGGTGGCTCTGGCGGTGCCTAACGCCGTTAGGGTGTCTGCCTCCAGTGCCTCTGCTGTGCCCTGCACGTGCTGGATCCCATGGATTTCCAGCAGTGAACATGGAGCTTTAGACCCTATGAAAACTGCGTCTCAGTGGGCGCAGATCGGAGCTGTGCCTGCCGGAGCAAGGCGGAGGAGCTGGGGTGCACAGCAGAGGCACAGGCTGGTGACAGGAGTGGAACAAAGACCGTGGAAGTGATCAGAATAAACTCAATTTGCTCTTTCTGCATTTACCTTGGAGTAACCCGGAGCTGATTTCTCTGCCAGGAGACCAGTGGGAGCGCTAAAGCTGATTCGTTCCATAGCATGGATTCCTAGGAGCACATCAGGGCTCTCCACTGCTGCCTGGGTGGTGACTTGCCAGTGCCTATTCCCTAAAGTGTGCCTGGTCCTGCTCTGCAATGCAGAATTGGATGCTGGACTGAGAGCAAGAACTGTCATCCACTGCTGACACGCACAAGGTTTCCAGGTTTTTAGCTCAGTGTAAGCTCATCCAGGAACCGTTATTCACTGGTCCTGGTTTTGCTTCCTGTTTGTGCTTTAGCTCCCTGTCTCTCAAGTCACAGAACCATGGAATCACAGCACGGTTTGGGTTGTCCATCACCCAGGCATTGCCGGGACGCCTTTCACTAGATGAGGTTGCTCTAAGCCTCGTCCATCCTCACTTGGAACTCTTTCAGGGATGGGGCATCCACAGTTTCTCTGGGTAAAATGGGGCGGCTTTGTTCAGTCTGTGCTACTCTAGAGGCTCAGGAGCAGATTAAAAGGTGACAGTGTGTGATGTCCTCCTTCACCACCCTCCTGTCTTCATTTGCAGCTTGATTGGCATGTCTTATGTTATCCCAAAAAGCATTTCAATGAGCCATTGTGGAGCTGCCACCAATACATCAGGGCTGGGTCATGGCTGCCACGCTGCACAGTTGATGCCTGTGCCTATGCTGGAGTGATGGAGACCATAGGCAGCTTTGTCCTGCTGGGACACTGCGCTCATTGCAGAGCTGGAGAATGATTTGCTCAGACCCCATTCTCCAGAGGAGGATTCCTCAGGCTGTGAAGAGCAGAGGTTGCACTGGGGGCTTGCATGGGGAGAGGAGAGTTCCCTTCCAGCAGTAATAAGAGCTCTGAGGGGCAACATCCAGAGAGGCTTCGTTCTCAGATGCTTCCTGCTGAGGCCAAGGAAAGATGCTGATACTGCAGGATGCAGTGAAAACAGGTTAGTTTCTTATATGGAGACATAAAGTGGTGGATCTCCTTCCCTTGTAGAACAATAGCGAGGCCCCAATGGCTCTGCTGGGTCAGGGGAGCTCTGCCCGAGCTCCTCCTCTGCAGAACTTCTCACTTCCCAAAGTAGTGGATGAGTATTTCTGGGACTCCGCTTCTCTCATCCAGAGGCATTTTATGTAATCAGACCTTGGGAGAAGCGATGAAATCATCCCGAATGCTGATGGGTGCGGGGCTGTGGGCAGGCAGCAGTGTGCATGTCTTTTGTGAATCATTCATATTCCCCTTTAATGGAACCCCTGGGCTTCAAGTGGGTTTTCTGCACATCCGCCAGCATCTCCAGAGCGCTGCAGGAAGGGGAGAAGGGTGCAGGCTGTTGGGCTGTGAGCAGGATGCAGAGCCTTGGCCTGTTGTTCTTGCTGTAATGCACTGATCAGGTTGTCCAGGAGGGCCGAGGATGCTCAGTAAGTGAATCAAAGGTACCTGGAAAAGCTAACCGTGAGGAAAAGTTGCCTGGAGTCATCAGAACATGGATGGGTATGCATCCAAGGAAGCATTTGGCTCCTTTGCTTGCTCAGCAAGGGGAGGAACAAAGGCTTAGGCTGCCAAGCTCTGAGATGTCTGTACAGAATTGGGCTCTGGGAAGGAGTTGGAATGTGCAGTTACACTCCAGACCTCAGGGAATGAACTTGCAGAAGGCTTGGGTTAAGCTCTTCAGGAAGAGCAAGGACAGCAGGATTGAGAGGCTGTGCCTTGCCCACTGAGACAGTGCAATCAGGAGGTGTATGGGCTGAGCATGGGCATTTCTCTGCTGCTTTCATTTGCATCCTCCTGTGATGGTTTTAAACATGGCCTTGAGCTCGCATAGTTCCATATAAAAGGTCTCAATCACAGTAAAAACCCAATGTTCTTCCACCTTCATCCCTCCCAAAAGCCTCATTAAGTTGGACTTCATTCTCTACAAGTATTAGTTGCCTCTGGGCAAAAGCAACCACACGCACAGCACATGCTTCTGCTAAATGGTAAAGCATCAACATAGCATTGGAAGGAATGTTATGGGAAATGGGGACCCTGTCCCCATTGTAGGGGCCAAGACTAAACCTGCAGCCTTATTGTCTGTGGCTGTGGAGGTCCTGTCCTTGGGTCTGTCTCTTCCACAAGCAGTATCCAGCTCTCATTGCTGCTCAGGGCCCAATTTCCACTCCTTGAAACTCTTTTCCCTGGCACCACCCCAGAGCAATGAGAGAGATGCGGAAAGTGGAGACTTCCCATGGCTTCTTTTCCTTTGATTTTGCCTTGACCCTGTGCCCACAGATCCCTGGGAAGCTGCAGCACTGCCGCTGATGCTGCTTACGAATGGCTGAGCTTAGAATTCCACCAAGTTTTTTGGTGATGCTCCTCATCCTGTTCATCCCACCGAGCTGCACACCAGCTCTGTCCAGAGGGAAAAGCAGAAGGGATCACAGCCAAGTGTGGGGTGAGCAGTGATTGGGATTCCTTTCAGGTTTGGAGCAAACCTTCCTGCCCTGTTATTGACACTGAGCCCCTCATCAGACTCCAGGAAAGCATCACATCACAGGCACGCAGCTCATGTCTTACTGTGAATATTAAACTAGAGCCTGCCTCCTCTCCTCTCTGAGCTCCATGCGGAGCTCCGGGAGCCTGGCAGGTACAGGGGTGCATAGCTGGAAGGTGAAGCCTTTTCTTGCTGGTTTAAGCCCAGAAGATGAATATATTTAGACAAATCTGAAGAGGTTTACACGAATGTATTCTAAGTTCTTCTCCACTAACACGCCGGAGCAAGAAGATCTCAGTGCAGACCATAGCATCCAGGTGACTGCTGAGGCTAAAGGTACAATGAAAGAGTGGGGTGAGATCTGAGTTCCTGGCTCTCCTGCTCGATGCTCAGCAGCAGAGCAGAAGATTCCTTTCCAAGAGGAGCAGTGCATCCTGCCAGTGGGGACTGTGCATTCATCTGCTCTCACAGGCGGTCAGTCTGCGCTGCCTCCAGGCATGCACCGTAGCCAAGTGCTGGGTATCTCTCCATCCTGAGATCCCCAAATAGACATAGCATTCGGGCACCTTAGTATAGCTGTAGTCTTGTGATTACAGCAGGACCAGTGGATCCAATAGGATCAATAGCTGGGGTGCATTAGCAGCAGCCTGATGAGGGTCTTATTATGTCTTTCAGATTGGTTATGTACCTGAGTGAAAGCAGAAATCTGCATCAGAAGCAGTAATTAAGACGTTGGTTTGCCCTTGGCCCATATTGTGGGCATAATGCCAAAGCCTGAGTTCCCAGCACTGGGATTGTCCAGATTCAGGCTCTTTGGTGATGGTTTTCGCTCTCAGCTCTCTAACAGGGAGGAAAACCAGTGCATGTTAATCCTGTGGGTGAGATGCTGTATTTGAGAGCCGGATGCAGAGGTTGCTGAGCACTACTTTGGCAGAAATCTTTGCAGCCAGGACAACTCAGGACTAGGCCATAGCATGAGCATTGGGCCATGAACATCCCTTTCCTTTGGGAGTTCTGCAGCTCTTACGTCTTCACCCTGTGGATCAGACTTCCTGGGGTTTTGTACATAGGATAAATGAGGGTGATGGAACTTTGGTTGCATTGCGCAGCCTATCCAAGTGATGAGCAAACACTTACATATAACACACCGGAGAGGCACGTGCTACGAAGCTGCCTGCGTGCTCAATGTGTGTGCAGAGAGGGGCAAAGGGCTGCCTGAATGTGCCGATTTTGGGAGAGGGAGCAGAGGCTGGGAAATCCATGCATAGCAAACCTGTGTTCCCCCCCTGAACTTGGCATAGCTCCTCCTCTATGGAAGGCTGAAGAGCAGGTGTCCATGCGGACCTTTCACATCTTCCTGTGCTGCTCATGGCTGATGATTCCAGCTCTTTGGAAGCTGCGGGGTTTGCCATCTGAGAGGTGAGGCACCGGCAGCTCCAATGGACTTCCTGTGGAACGATGGAGCGCTGTGCCAGGAGCCACGAGTGCCACAGGAAAGCAGGGCTGAGCCTTGCTGTGCTTGGAGGAGCAGCAGTGGCTCACTGAGCACTGCAGAGCACTGCTCTCTGTTATTTATGCCCACATCACTGCTGTTCCCTCCGAGCAGGAGCAAGCAGCCTGCCAGCACCAGCAGCGCTGTTCCCTGAGCACCTTCTGTTACCCATGGCTGGGCAGCAGTGGCACAATAGCCAAGGGTTTAAATGATGCAGTTCTGTTGCTGACGCAGCTTTAAACCTGCATTGACATCCCTAAGTGAACAGCTTGGTGAGCAGAACCAGGGAGCCGGGCAGCCCCGTGGGGCCTCAGGAGGGCCCAAGACAGGAACACAGGGGGAGAATTGTCCTCTGTAAGCAGAAAGGGGATGTGCTGGAGTGATGTGAAGCCATCACGTACCCATTAGGGTACAGCGAGTGCCCAATGGAGCTGCTGTCCTTCAGTGGCATCAGCACTGTGCCCATCCTGGCATCGTATCTCAAACTGCGCATCATTCCCTGAGCAAAATACATTGAAGCCCACTGTTAAAGTTATTTGCTCCTCTCCAAATTAACGTGTTTGAGGTTCTCTGCTGCGTACACCGCCCATTCCCTTAAATGAAAGGAAAAGAACAGCTGAGGATAGCCCAGCACTGGCCAGCAAAGTGGGAGATCGCTTCTCTAGTTACATGGAAGATAACAACGCAGAGGAAGGAGCCTCGCATTCCTCCACAGCTACATCATAGGGCAGTCGAGCTCCTCCAAAGGTCAGAGGCAGAGCGCTGTACCTTGACCAACCAAACCTCTGTAGCTGAAGGAGTTTTCTTATGGCCATCCCCTTCCTTTGAAATTCCTGGCAGCTTCTCTCCTCCCCTTTGACTTCACCTGCAGTTGCTGCTGGGATTCAGTGTCTTTATCTCAGGTGTAAACCTGGGATGCACCAAGGGATGCCGAGCCTCATCCCAGGAACCATCTCAGGACAGCAGAGGGAGAAATTCCTGTTCCTGTGGGTATCATAGATGCTATAGCATCCAATTAACAGTGCTTCGTATGGAACCTTGGCTTGCAAAATCCCCTGAAGCCCACAGGGGAGCACACGTGGGAGCTCATAGCCATTATTTGCTGTAAATCTCAGCTGCTGCTTCTTAGCATTCCTATTGTGAATCAGTTCCCTTTGTAGAGCTCCAACTTAACTCCGTGTTAGCTTTTGTGGGTGCAGCACGTTGACCTGTACAGTCTTGGATGCCTTTAAGGGAACATCCATATGGATGTCACTAAGGAGACGACACGATATAAGATGTTAAGGAATGAGCAACCCAACCCATATCAGTCCAGGGTCTGGACACAGGTAAGTGTTACGGAGCTGCTGAGACCATTGGAAGTGTTTTCATGGAAATGGAGAGACTGAGAGCGATTCATTTGTTCAATATATATTTATTTGTGACTCCCAGGTTCTGGTTTCTCAGACAGGGTTGTTCCCAGACTGTTGGTTTCTCCAGAGCTGCAGGCTGTGGCTGAGGTGTTGCTGTTGGGTGTAACGGGGAAGATGAAGGTGACAAACCACTAGTAAAGCAAGCTGCTGGAGGGAAGGGTTCAGATGAATGTGATTAACAAGGGACAGCAATCAATGTGGCCAAGACACTCCTGAATTCAGGACTCGTCTCATTCCTTCGGCTGCAGAAAGGCTCTGTCTTAGGGGCAATGAACACTTGAGGGTCCTGGAGCAGCTCTTTTCGCTGCCCACCACGTGGCCTGGAGGCATGTGCCAAACACCCCATTTGTCATTATGGTGCCCGCAGTGACCACACTTATTTCTTGCTCCCTCCCTCAGCCAGGCTGTGAGGGAATCCCAAGCGCATTGTTCCCTCCTGTAGGCTCATGGGGATCCTTCCCAGTGGGATGCTGCTCCAGAGGGATTCCCTAGAGACATGCAGCTGTTTCCTCTCCCTCTGGAGTGTCACAAGCTGTGTCTATCCCTACACTTCCCGGCCCTTTCCCATTGCGATCACCTTATTGGTTTGCTCCCATGCCTGGGATGAAGTGCCTTATCCTTCCTGAACCTGCAGTCCCAAAGGGCCGGGTGGATGGTAGCTGGCAATAGGAACCAAGCCATGCCTCCTGCACCCCCAGAGCTCCCATTGCCACGGTGGCCCCAGTGCAGTGTCCCCATCCAAGGGTTCACTGCCCCACACGGTGTCACCCCCAGCACAGGAGCGGGTGGGATGGGAGCGGTCTCCAGCAGGTCTGTTCCTGGGGACAACTGGTGTGACTGCCTTGCGTGTCTTTCAGAGAGGGCATGCACCAGCCACTGTGGACCCCTTGCCTTCTTGCTGCAAGCAAGGATCTCCTGAAGGGATGCTGGAGCAGGAGTCTGCTGTGCAGGTAGAAGGGGGGAAAGGGGCGCGTTCATTGTATTGCAGTGGGCTCCGGGCCCTACGGAGGACCTGGAGCTGCTGTCACTAGACCTCATTTGCTACTTCAGTTCCATCTCCGTGTCCTTCATTTGGGACTATGCCCAAGCCAAGGTCTGCAGAGACCAGTGACCAACGTGGGGTCTTCTGGCTCAGCCTGCTTTGTGGGGCACAAACCACAGCGTGCTTGTGGCCACGGAGCTGCTCCGCTGTGGTTTGTATTGGTTTGTGTGGCTGCAGTCTCACCCTCCCATGGGCTGTTTGAAGAGCAGGGCTCACGCTTAGGGGCTCCTCCTTGTTTACAGCTCATGGGCATGTTTATGAAGCGTGCTTCAGACGTGACCCTCCCTCGATACCCTTGTCCAGCCCCGGAGCAGTCCCGAGCCCATGAAGGGGATGTGTAATCTCCAGAGTCCAGACAGGACCTCCCCATGGTGCCAGCGGGAAGGTGTGAAGGGTGATAGGGCACAGTCCTGCTGCTGATAAGCTCCTCCAGTCGGGCTGCTTGCACTTGGTTTGGCTGCAGCATTCGGTGTGCGAGGCTCATCGCAGTGTCCAGGGTAGGCTGACCCTCCCGCAGCGATGCCATGCCTGCATTACCTGAGGGTGAGTACTTGGGCATGGTAAGGGACTGGGGAGAGAGGAGTCAGGTCAGTTCTCAGGGTGCTGGTTCGCATGCAGGACTTGTCCTGGACGGTAACATGGACTTAAGGCTGGTCCATGAGAATATGGCCCTTGTCCCCAAAGATTGCAGCTAAATGGATCATAAATGGCAGGAAAAGCTTGCTGCCCTTCTGAGGTTGCTGGGAGCTTGCCTAAGGTGATGCTGGCAGCCAGTGGCAGAGCCTGGCATTGAGGCTGCGTCCCCCCTGGTACCATACCTGCCTCATCCTCCCCAGCGCTTTGTTGAGGTGCTCCCAAGTGCCGGTTCTCTGCGCTGCTGTAATGGTAAATGTTGGGTTTTGTGTTCCCATCATTGCTGTTTCACCCAGCGGAGCTCTGGATGAGCTCATGGGATGACTTCCCTTTATCAGCACTGAGCCCATCCTCACCAGGCAGAGCTGTAAGGCAGGCCTGTGCTATAGGTGCTTTCCTGGCAGTGCTTTCATCCCTGCATGGCTTCCGGAGGCTGCACCCCATGCAGTGGCCAGGCCAGGCTGGCCGCAGTGCATCTCTTGCAGCCATGGCACTGCGATGCTCACAGCATGCAGCGCTGTGCTCAGGGCAGGCAGGCAACGCACGTGTGGATGAGCCCTGCTGGAGCAGAGGTAGAGACAGTGACTCAGAGCAGGCTGCAGAAATGAGGAGCAGTTTGGAAGCATCACCAGGAAGACAAAGGCAGTTTCTCCATGAGGTGCAGACCCCAATGACATGGACTGAACATGGGCATCTCCTGAGTGCCCATTGCCCAGGGCAGGCTGGAAGCTGGTGTGTGAGGTGCTCCCCATTCCCTACCCTGCACCAGCCAGGTCAGAGCACATCTCTGCTTTTCCCCTTGCACTCTGCTAGCGCTCTCCCGACTTCCTGGTGTCCATGCAGATGTCATGGTCCAAGAGAAGGAAGTGCATTAGGAAAGCAGGAGACAAAAGGCAGTTACGATGCTGCATCTCCCTCAACAGCTGTAATCCTTGTTATGGTGTAGTTCCTGAGCTAGAGCGCTGCTGTATTGTCTTCAGTCACAGTCTATGTGTTTTCTGGCAAGGTAAAAATAGCTTTTCTTTTTCAGGATATGCAGAGAGCAGAGGCTCCTGCTCACATCAAAGGAGAGTGACAGCTTTCCCTGCGTTGTGCATGGTCTCAGCTGGCAGGAGCTGTGTTAATTCTTGCCTCACTTTGGCTCCTGTGAAAGGAACTCTGTCCTGGGCTCCAGGTCCCTGTTTGGACCTCTTGGACCCTGTTCCTCTCTCCACTCACTGCTGCTGGACCCAGCACTGCGCTGCACTGGGGAAGTGATGGTTTGCAAATGACAGGACAAGATCGTAGTGCTCCTACTTCGGTAAAATCCCTCGGCAGCGGCTGGGAGCTTCCATAGAGGTGGAGGCTTTGACGCCTTATCAGAAGGATGAGTGCTGCGCAGGGGCAGCTCCCAAGCTGTTGAGTGCCGATTAAGCTGTTTCTGATATCCCCCCTCACAGACCTGAGCCCATTCCAGGTCCAGCAGCCAGCCAAGGGGACCAGTGAGGGGGAAAGGAAGGAGCCAAATGGCAGCACTATGTCCGTATGTGATGTCCGCAGGGATGGAGTTAACCCTGAGCTGCACAGGGCAGAGCCACCTCTCCTGTTCAGTGTTCAAAATGGGCTTTCCAGTGGTAGTTACTCGTGGTTATGTAAAGGAGGAGGACTGAGCATGATGCAGGGGCTGCTCTGAAAGCCTGCCCCTCTTCAGTGCTTTCCAAAAGCTAACTGACAAGTTGCCTTCCTTCCCTCCTCCCTGTGCTCTGGGATTTCTCCTCTGCCGGTTGTGCTGAGCTCTCTTCCAGCTCTACCATTCCCTTGCTGCGGGAAGGAGAGCGGATCCTTCACTTCCTGCATGCTCCCAAGGTGGTTGGGCTCCCCTTGCATTCTGGTGTGGGGGTCTCTGCAGGGCCCAAGAGCCATCAGCCTCCAGTACATGCCCTGGGGCTATTGTGGAATCTCTGCTCAGCAGAAAGGAGCATGGACACAGGGCTCAGGCTGGCGCATGGAATTAGAGCAAAGCCAATGCCCTACAGAAATGACCTCTCGTGTCTTGACTCCTCAGCCCTATTAAGATATGCAAACCTCCCCTAAATCATGTGGGCAGAGGTGAGGGTGCTTGGAGAACAGAACTTGGGCATATGGCTTCATCTGCCTTCAACCCTGTGGGCAGGGATGAGGATGATGGGAGAACAGAATTTGGGCGTATGGATTTATCCTTTTATCTGATGAATTTTTCCCTATGCTTTTGCTTTTCCCTTTCATCTGGCTTTGCAGCCTGTGCCTGGTGGCCTCTGCTCCGCGCTTCGCTGCCTGCCTGCCTGGGGCTTTGCTGCTGTGGGCTCTCTGGAGATGCTCTGTGAATGCTGTGTGTGCCACTTGGAAGGCAGAAGCCTGCCAGTAGGTTTTGTTCCAGCACTGAGAGTGTCAGGTTCCTCTGAGTACAGGCAGGAAAGTTCCCGTCAGGCACACAGTGCAATTGCTGCTTCTGAGCATTCCGAGGTGAATCTGCAGTTTGGTTTTCCTGACCTGCCCTCATCATCTTAGGCAGACCTTAGGTGCCATCTTTGACTGCTCGTTATCTCTGCAGCTGCTTTATTGTGTTTCCAGGACTGGCATGTCCTTCTCATCTGATGAGAAAGGATCCGGGTTGTCACCTGCACACTTCATGTCTGCAAGGCAGAGAGGTCCAAATGGGCTCTGGCTCCAGAGAAATCCCTCCGTTGGGAAAGGAAACCCGTGCACTGATGTAAGGTTTTGCTGTCTCAAGGGTGAGGATCATGCCCATTGCTGGACACAAGCCCACATAAGCCAAGAAGTGTCAAAGCAAGCATCAGGGGCTGTTGCAGGGGTACTTGCTCTACCTCCCCAACAGGCAGCACTGACTGTAGATGTCAGCACTTGGCAGTGAGTGAGCTGGGCCTTTCCCCACGCCTCTTGGGTAGGATACCCATAGCAGTACCTGGCTTTGGTGCCGGGGTTCAGGTTGGCATCTCACTGCTGGTCCTGGGGCTCTTTGGTTGTTGGGGTGACGGTGTGCTGCCCAACCTGATGGGTGTTTCCTTGCTGGAAAGGCTCTTGGGAGAGATTGTGGCCCTCCTGTTGCTGTTTCTGTGCTGATCACAACCGTTTGCCCATCCCAGTTTGCAAGATGCCTCGGCTGACTTTGCTCCTCATGTACCCAGATGAAGGGTGGTACATGTGGCTCTCGATAAGGGGGTTTGGAGCAGCAAACAGATGACTACAGTGCACAAAGCGGGAGCTGCTAAGCTTGTAGGAAGGAGCACATGGCTTCCAAAGAGCACAAAACATGCAGAGTTATCATTAATGGCCAGACTCATGAGACAGCAAGAAGCCTGTGTAGTGGTGTGATTGCTTTCCAGATCTTTGCAACCATAGGAAGCTTTTCACATTCGAAGCCTGCTGCTCCTCACTGACAATGCTTTCCAGTAGTGAGGCCTGGAAGAAACCAAACTGAATGAGTGCCCTGGCTGGCTGCCTGCCCCAAGGATGGCCGCAAGGGCCTGGGCTGCATCCTTCTGCCTCCGTCATGCAGGGACTAAGGCAAAGCTGCCACACAGCTCCATGCAGAGCAGACCAGGCTTCCCAGCCACCAGGTCTCACTGCCATGTGGCAGAGAGCATCTTGCTCCTCATGGCATGGGAAGTGATTTGTTATATGAAGCCTGCATTGAGATTCCTCTTCTCTGGTTTAAGAGCAGCCATTTTCCACAGGGAGACCAGAAGCTGAAGGCAAAGACCAGGGAAGTGGAAAGGCAGGGGCTCAGTGATGGAACTGGGAACAGAGACTCTGCATGGTTCAACTGCAGGGCAGCTCTGGGTGTGGGATACATTTGTGTAGAGAGAGAAGAAAATACAGGCATTTAAAACCCTCAGTGACTGCATCTCCCCCACTCTTCCCTCTCTGTGACTAGTCCTCACATCCCTTCCTGTTGAGCAGGGAATGGGCTGCTTTTGGCATCAGAGCACTGCTTCTGCAGGCAGTGAGCAGGTCTGATGGGTACCAGCAGCCTCTGACCGGGTATGCTGCCTGTCTCCTGCCTCGGTGCTATGCAGTGGTGGTGTGACATGGGCAGGATGCTCTCCAGGGAGTCAGAGGCCTCTTGACAGGGCACCCAGGCCCTTTCTTTTGGCATCTCTGGTCCTGTCCTAGAGCAGGACCTGTGTGAAGGGGTCCCATCTCCTCTAGATCTCCTCAGCAAGAAGCCAGCAAAGCCCTTCCTCATGCCGAGTGCTGTATGTGAAGGAGTTGCAGTCCCTTCTCTGGCTTCCTCCTTGCTCCTGTGGACAGAAGAGATGAGTGGGCAGATAGGGTAAAGAGGGCAGGGTAGCAGGATGCACAAGTGCCTTGTAGCAGTGTGGAGCAGCATGGCTGCTCACTTCCTCCTGTCTTTGTGTCCCAGAAAACACCGTGAGACCAGCACGAGTCCCCAGACGCTTCTGTACTTGGAATCCATCCGCTTGCAGCATGTTCAGAGTGGGTTCCACAGGAGGCAATGCACAGACCCTCCCTGCCCTTATCAGTGCTGAGCAGATGGAGCTCGTCCCTCGTGAGAGCCAGAGCCAAGTGCTGCCACAAGAGATTAGAGCAGGACGCTGAGCACAGCCAGCAGACAGAGCAGGATTGCTGAACCTGTGATGCAGCCCTTGAAGCCTTTGCTTTGGCACAGCTTCCCCTTTGCTCATTGCCTCAGCCGCAGACCCGACGCTATGGCTTGGTCAGATCCAGGCTTCTCATGTTGGGGAAGGCGCTAGGACATCGGTCCAGCAGCAGGAATGCTTTGCAGGACAAGGCTGTGAGCAGGGCAAGGCTCTTCCATTCCTATTCCTACCTGTGAATAGGAGCAGAGGAGCCACTCACCAGGGCCAGCAGAGGGAAAGGGAGGCAGAAGGCAAAGGGAGCTTTTTCCTGAAGGAAAAGGAAAGAGGACAGCAGCACAGCCCGGTGTGCTGTGCTGTGGCTTTCAGCTCAGAGGGTCTTGTAGCACTTGCAATATCCAGATCTGAGGCTTCTTCCTTAGGGAATTGCTGGCAGCAGCCTCCTGACACTTCACATCTTGAGTGTCTGAAACCTGTGTATAGGAGTTAGCTGCCATACGAGAAAGCAAGAGGTACATGGCAAGTGAGGCAGTTCCTTTTTCCCCTCTGGAATAGCTCCTTTTGCTAGGAAGGCAAAGGGAAATGGGAAGAAATACTGCAAACTCCAAAGGAAGAAGAACCAATGGAGGCAGTCTGTGCATCTGGAAGCAGTTGCTGTGTATCCCGGGGCACACGGATATACTGGGAGGTGCACATACCATGCCCATGCTGCGCTTGGTGCTTATGAGTGGATGGTAACTGTGCACCGTGTGCGTGCTTGTGTTGGGATACGTTGGTGCTGTGCTGGCTGGGATGTGTGTGCATCCTTCTGATCCACACATCTACTCCTGCCCACAGGGTCTTTGCATGGGAGATGGCAATGACCCAATGCCTTCATCTCCCTCCTGGGTGCTAGGTCGGTCCCACCATGCGCACTGGCATCAGAAGGGTGGCGTGGCTGCAGATCTGTCTCCTCTGGAGCAGAGCTACCCCTTCCTCTCCGGTTGCATGCGTTTGACTGCTGGTGTCTGATCTCTGCATCCCTCTGTGCATCTCCGAGCATGGGGAGCAGAAGGGCAGCACCTCTGGAGTGCTCCGGCCCCAGCACATCCTCCAAGGCCTTGACCCTCAGCATCCAGAGGCTCGGGAGGGAGCCGGGACCCGTCTCCTGGGTGGCAGCTCTTACCTGTGAAGTGCCGGCTCCAGGGCACGTCTGTGGGGCTTGCTCCTTCTCTGCTGTTCCGGAGGCAGCTCTGCCCCGTTCCCTGCACTTGGCAGCACTCATTTGCTTTCCGGAGGCGGCTCGGTATTAAATATCCTGTCTGACACAGTAATGGAGAGAAAATGAACAAATTCCATTAGCGGCTGGCGATTCCTGCAGGGTCTGCGCCGGAGCGAGCAGTGAGCCTGTATTTTTAGATAGAATGCAATGCAACTCACTGGCTCTCTCAAAGCTGGGGAGTAGATAACCAAGGAGGGAGAAGGGGGACGTCAGGCTCAGGTTTCAGCTCAAGTGCCGGACTATGGCAGCACGAAAGGGCAGGTTCGGTCCAGACGTGGCTGTGAGTATCCACCGCTCTCCTTCGTGCCCACAAGGAGCTCTGCTTTGCTTTTCTGCCTGCTTTCTGCCTCTGCTGCAGGGGCTTTGGGAGGCTGGAGCCTCTGTAGTGTCACCACGCTAATCCTCACGAGGGTGGGAGAGCCTGGCTGAGCTGCGCTTTGGCTTTGCTGTTGGAGCTCTGTGCTGTGGTTGGCATGCGGGCAGCATAGCTGAGGTGCTGCCTTGTCACTGATCCTGCCCCGAGGTGCAGAGGCTTCTAGCAGGGTCTGGAGCTGGAGGAGCTCTGTGTTCAACCTGTTGCTTGAAGCCTGGTGGTGTTTCCTTGCTATAGACAGCAGTGCTCCGAGCGCAGGTGCCTTCTGTACATCATCCCCTATGACAGGAGCACTGCTGTGACCCCCACTGGACCCAGCTATCCCCTGGGCTGCTGGCAGTGGAGCCAACTGGCACAGGAGGATGAGCATTGGCACGTGGAGGCTGTGCATGGAGGTGCTGCCTCCACCGCTGTCCCTATGAGCCCCAGGCACTGGCCCTGTTTGAGGTAGCAAGGCAGTGGTCCCAGGATGTGGCTGTTGCTCTGGGGTAGGAGGGTCAGGCAGATGGGTTAAGGGAGGCAGATGGAGGGCAGCAGAAGGCTGTTGTGATGCTTCAAAGCCCAAATTCTAATGGCTGAGGCTGCATCATCCTGCCTGTATCTGCTTCCAGTGCTGTTCTCTCTTACTATGTCACTTGCTAAGCTTGGTGCTCCTCTACAGCCAGGCTGTGGCTGTACAGGATAGACTGGGATGGCAGGATATAGGCTCTTGTAGCACAGGAGTTTCCCTGGTCAGGGTCAGCATGAGTGGTACAAGAGGGGTTCTGATTTGCTATTGGAGTTTAAGGCTGAAGAGGGTATCCTGTGCCCTCGCTGTGGATGTCTCACGGCTCTTTAGGCTGGACCTAGGAGGCATCCACTGGCACAAGGTCCCAGCCTCACACCCTCACATCACTGCATTTTCACCCTGTTGTTCTCCAGCACCTGGTGAACCATCCCATGGTCTTCATTTGCTGCCTTACACTGCTGAATAGCGTTGCTTCAAGTCCTGCTGTGCCTTGCCTGGGTTCTAATGGTGCCAGGAGGCACTGCCATGCTCTCGATGGAGGAGAACACTGTGATTTCCCTGGCTGAGGGGTGCTGGTACCAAGCTCACTGCTGCGGCCGCCCATGGGCTCTGCAGGACAGGGGTGGGCTCACCACAGCTCCAGTCCCTCAGCCAGGACATGGGCATCTCCTTGGCCAAGGGAGGCTGCCAGGGCTGCAGGAGCCCCTTAGAGCTTCCTCCGTACCCCATCCGCAGTGCTGGGATGAGCTACACACCTCACCTGGCTCTCCTGCCCATCTGGATGCTCTAAGTCCAAGCCCCAACCATGCTGCTTCCTCTCTGACTTGGGTCATATCAGTCTGTCCCACCTTGACCTGCCCAGGCTCTGCCTGGTCTCTGTAGTCACGTTCTCTGCAGCTGATGAAGAGCTGGTCCTGTGCTGGTAATAGGGGAGAGCAGAGGCACACTGAGTCTTATTCGTTGTCTTCTTTTCCCCAAAGGCCGATGCTGCGACCAGTTTCTTGAGAGCTGCAAGATCCGGGAACCTGGATAAAGCCTTGGATCACCTCAGGAATGGGGTAGATATTAACACCTGTAACCAGGTAGGTGAAACCCACAGGGCTTCTGGTACCATCTCTGGTTCATGTGAAAACGTGCCATGGTGGCTCCCCAGGCCCAGCAGCAGTCACTGCACCCCTTCCTTGTGCTGCCCACATAGGATGGAGGCAGGGGGGCTCCCCATGCACACAGCTGATGGGGAGCACATCCCCTCATCCCAGTGTGCAGTGTGCTGGGGAGGGAATGGATCACCAAAGGCACATCTGGACCGGTTGTCTTTGGGGCAGGGAGGGCAGCAATAGCTTTAAAGACCTGGGAGCCTGGCTGGAGCACAGCAAAGGGTCTTAATAGGTAAGCAGAGAGGGATGCTCCTGCGACGGGGACAGACGAAAGGGGCTCATGTACTTATCAAAGGGCAGAGCAAACAGCTGTGAGTTGTGTAGCGCAGTGCCTGGGATGTTGCAGGAACCGCTCCCGGGGTATTCTCTTTGCATGCGATGCTCGGGCTTTAAGGTTCCCCTTGACACAAGCAGAGGTGTTTCCAAGATGCCCATGGAGATGCCCTGGGAGGTGCTGGCTCCCTCCATCCCGGAGCAGGGACAGATGTGCCCCAGGAGAGTGGAGCTGCAGGCTCAGAGGCAGCGTTTGCACATCATCAGCAGAATGTTTTGTACCCGTGGAGATGCCAAATGCAAGCGGCTCATCCTGACCCAGGGCTGTGGGGAGAGCCCGGGCTGTTGGGGTGAGCTGGGGGGACAGGGAGCCTGTGCCAGGCTGGTGCTGGGCACGGTGACTCAGCAGGGAGCACGAGTGCCTGTCCTGCTTCAGCATCAAGTCCCCATGCTCGGACCAGCTGCTTTGTGCAGGGCAGAGGCCAGTGCCAGTTACTGCAGGCGGGATGCCCAGGGGATGCTCCTGGCTCCTGTTCTGAGCCATGGCACCATGCAGGGGTCCTGGGCACAATGAGCCTTGCATCCTCCTCTCCGGGGCGCTGGATGAGGCTTGGGGAAGGCTCAGAGATGCTCATTTTGTTCATCGCTGTGTTGTCCGGGTTATTAGTCCATAATCATCATCCAGGTACTTTCAGAAGGTTTCTGCTCCGGGGCTGTGTGTGGACATAGGGGATTAGAACACAGAGGTCTTGTAGTGAGAAAAGGCAGAAAGGTTTTAGTTTCAGAGTCCTTTGAATCCATGAAGAGGAGCCATTTGTTGATGGGTTAAGAGGCTCTGAGCCCACATTTGTTGCACAGGATTTGGGAAGAGGGGAAACGAGTGGGGACAATGAGGTGTTTAATGTACTCACTGCTCCCTCTGGGAAAGCAGGAGCAGGGAGATCCCTTCGCTGCTCTCTCTCCTCCCAGGATGGATGATACTGGGGATGCTGCCACATTCCTGTGTGCCCTGTGTGTGCAAAGCCTGGCAGGGAAAACCCTCTTTGCCTGTTCACAAATAGCTTGAGCATCCCCTCCTGCCAGTCCTGGGGGTGTCTGTTGGGTGTCACAAGCAGGGCACACCACGGGTGCTCACTCATTTCTGATGACAAGCCTGAAAGCAGAGGGAGGATTTCTTCATGTACTGCTCCTGTACTGATCTAATGCAGAGAAATACACAATACTGGGGAGAGCTCTGCAGGGGATTAAAGCAGGGACACCCAGCTACAAGCGAGGGGTTGGCTTGGAGCTACTTCTTCACCCAGAGGGATGGTCAGCCATCAGCTGCCTCCACTGACTGGCTCTGAGACCTGTTCCCAGCCAGATTGTTGGTGTTGATGAGCGAAGGTAACACCTTGACAGGCAGCACATGGCTACAACAGTATGAGACTGTTCTTCAGTGACATCTTTGCCCTGGTTCCTGCCATCTCCCTGAGGTTAGATGGCACTTTGGGGTTTCCTTCTGAGGAATATCAGACCTGTGAGAAAGGTCCAACCTCACATGTCCTGTATCTAATAAAGAGGGATATATGTGGTCAGACCTATCCTACAGGCCCTGTATTCTTACTCAAGTGCAGAGACCTTGACGTGCCATCTGATCTTCATCCTGACGATTCATCCCCTTCATTGCTTCATCGGTGTCTTCATCATCCACCCCTCTTGTTTTGAATTCCTGCATGCTCCCATCGCATCCTGAGGATGGGCAAATCTCACTGCCAGGACCCTCCCCAGCAGGGAACAGCGCTGTGCTAGCACATGGGTACCAGAAGATGTCTCTGTTGGGGTGCTCAGTCCCAGTCCTGATGAGCGGCCCAGGAAGGGCCCTGCTTTGGTACAGGCGAAGTGCAAGGTCCTGCCTTTTTGTGGCTGCCTGCAGCTGTGTTTGCCGCATTGGCAGCCAGCAACTGGGGTTCCTGGGAAGTGTTTATGGCACTCAGTGAGGGAATGCAGCGCCTTTCAAATGGAGCACATCCTGTGGCGGTTCTGGGTCAGATGAGCTGTCAAGCCAAAAGCAGATGAGCAAAGCAGCCTCTAGTGCTCCTGGAGCCGAAATATCCACTGAGAAACAATGTTCTGCAGACATTGCACTTACTGCTGTAAGGGAATAATGATTCCTCATAGGTTTGCAGCGTTCAAAATGCTATTTGTGAATCCCATACTGAGAGGGGAGCAATGGGGCATGTGTGTCATGAGTTTAACAGAGAAGAAACAGTTAAAGCGGCGTGTGCCTGTGGGCCAGCCTGTGGGCTCAGGAAGGTAAGGGTGTCAGTGACCATCTGTATGGGGCTGTGCAGGGATGGTGTGCTGAAAGCAGCCGGCCTCGACCCATGCAAAGGGCTCAGTGCAGCCTGGATGGGAGCACTTCCTTTCCATGGTTGTGTTCTGGGGATGCTGCAGAATTCCCACTTACCCTTCCCTTGGAAGCAGCTCTTCTGCACCGGGGGCTCAAGGGCACAGAGGGAGCCTGAGGGGTTTCAGCTTTTCCCTTTTAGTGCTGTAATCAGAGCTGAGCAAGGGAATCGGTGACTCTTTGACTCTGCATAGCTGGTGCTGTGAGAGAGAAGGGGGAAAACCCTATTCCAGCATGATAACGCTCTTGAAGCTGTTCTAACTGAAGTATTACAGACTGGAACTGGGGCCTCCAGGCGTTTGCTGCTCCCCTGTGTACATTCAGGTGGGGATGAAGCAATTCTGTGAAGTGATCATCCAGTACAGGAGCTGGAACAGATGGTTGGGAGGTGGAGCGCTTGGGCAGGACCATGTGCTCCCAGGGAGCTGGCACCTCTCTGCCCCGTGACAGCATTGCATAGGGGTGAGTAAACATAGTGCATCCACCAGGGAGGAGCCAGGGATGAGGGGAATTTGCCTTCTGGGAAGCGGTGGCATCCGCAATTGCCTGCAAATATGTGACCTCTTTGCCAGAAAATATCCCAGCCCTTTTGTTTCTGTCCTGGAAGAAGTGGAAATGATGGAGCAGAAGCTGTCTTAGCAGCCCCTAGGGTGCTGACACCTCCTCCTGACAGCCCAGCGATGCTACAAGGGCACCGGGCAGCCCTTTGCTCCTATGCTCAGGCTCCGTGTGTAGGAAAAAGGCGAGCTAAAGTAGGGCACAGGCAGAGATGTTCCTGAGAAGTCACTTCAGCCGTCTGAGAGCTCATTGGCACTGGTGGAGCTTACAGCCAGCACTTCATCTGCATCCATTGCTGCCGCTGCACCGTCAGCATGGGCTGCAGGATGGGGCTGTTGGAGGGCAAAGCCAAGATGAAGGAGCTGCTGGAGTGGAGGCTTCTGAAGTGATGTGGGTTAAATCCGGCTGCTGCGTGATGAAACCACTGTCCCAGGCAGAGCTTCTCTCTGCACTTGCATCTGTGTAAATGCTAAAGGTTTGTAGGTGCATTTACACAGCAGCTCTGGTGCACACGCAGAGCGCTAGGGCTTAGGTTGGAAAGGCAATCACAGGGAGAAGTACCCCCCAAGGAAAGCCACTTGAGCAAAGAGTGGAGTTGGTATCAGGGATGTGTCATGAGTGGGAAGGACCGGAGCAGTGCCTGTGGTGCCAAACACACGCACACACACGAGCTGTGGTGCCACCCGTCCATAGGAAATGCATGGTTTACCCATGAAGAAACCTCCAGCGTTACTCAGCAGCTCTGTGTTCCAGTGCCAGGGCAGCACAGAACTCACTGTGGCTGTGCTGGATGCCAATGCATGGCTCTGGAGCAAGGCAATGAACTTTCTCCAGCGTGGGCCAAGTGCCCACAGTTGTGTTTGCAACAGAGCTCAGGGAAGGGGGATCCTCTGAAAGCCCCATCAGGTCACTGATGCCTCTCTCCCACCTTTGCCCCCTCCAGAATGGGCTGAATGCCTTGCACTTGGCCTCCAAGGAGGGACACGTGAAGATGGTGGTGGAGCTGCTGCACAAGGAGATTGTTTTGGAGACAACGACCAAGGTGAGGACAGGGGAATCCGATCACATTAGTCACAACTGCCTGCCCTGGGCAGTGAACCAGGCATGCTGCTGGAGGAGATGGGGGCTCCTCTCCCCCATGGGGACCGCTGTGAGCTCAGGAGAGGGGTAATGAAGCCACAGTGAGCTCTGTCCTTACATCTCCTGGTGCTGGCATCCGGCTTGGGTCAGCCCCCGTGTGCTGCAGCACGGAGGTGGCCTTGGTACCACTGTCGCAAGCCTGTGGAGCTCTGCTGCTCCGTAAATGAGGCATCATTCCCTGCTTGCATCATTCCCTGCTTGCATCATTCCCTCCTGGAGAGGAGTGGTTCTCGCTCGGTGACAACGGGGCTGACAAACGAGCAGCCTCCAGCACCATGTGAAAGGCAGTGGGAGACGAAGGGGGGGCCCTGCTTGGCACCTCCCATTGGAGCCTGGGGTTCTGCCGCACCACCCAAAGGCACCCAAGAGCTGTGCCTGCGGTTGCCAGCCTCGGCTGGGCTGGGATGCACACTGCAGCTTTGCCTGAAGGCTGCCAGCTCAGCTCCCCCATCCTCCCTCCTCCTGGTGCTGGAGGTGCACTGAGCCTGACAGCGCATACAGCTTTGGCTGCCAGGAACTCCATGGGGAAGATGAAATCACTCTCTTCTCAGTCCAGCAAGTGTGCAGGGTAGCTGCCTGGTCTGTAGCAGGGATGGGGCATAGGCTGCACAGCCCCACAGGCTTCCCCTGAGCAGTGCTCTCTTTGCACATACATTAACACGTGTCAGGCCCATCTTCCCCCAGCACCCTGGGCTGCTCCAGCCCCTAAACACTGCTCCATGGTGTGTTTCAGAAGGGGAACACAGCCCTGCACATCGCTGCCCTGGCTGGACAACAGGATGTGGTCCGGGAGCTGGTGAACTACGGGGCCAATGTCAATGCACAGTCACAGGTAGAGTGAGCTGACTTGGGAAAAGTACCCAACGTGCACGATGGTGGGAGCTGTGTCCAGCTTGAGGCAAGGGAGAGCAGTGGCAATGAGGGACAGGCAGCACCTCCTGGGTTGACTGCTGCTGCAAAGCATCCTCTGGGTTTCTATGCGGGGAGCCTGGAGCTGTAGCTCCCTATGATGGCTCAACCCTTGCCATTCCTTCCCTTTTCACAGCCTCACTGCGTATGCTTTCGCCCCAGTTTATGAGCTGGGGGTGTGGGTGTTGATGGGGTGTAGGTCTGCAAAGAGCTTGAGGAGCTCGAGGAAGAGCTGTGTTGATGCACATGGCCTTGTGTTTGCAGAAAGGCTTCACACCTCTCTACATGGCAGCACAGGAAAACCACCTGGAAGTTGTCAAGTTCCTGCTGGAAAACGGAGCCAACCAGAATGTAGCCACGGAGGTGAGACCCTTGGGGGCACCCTGGGGCCGTGCTGGATGTGGTGCCATGGCTCTCCCCTTCCAACCTGCCTCTCCTTGACAGGACGGCTTCACACCACTGGCTGTGGCTCTGCAGCAAGGCCATGAGAACGTGGTCGCTCACCTTATCAACTATGGGACGAAGGGGAAGGTCCGCCTGCCCGCCCTGCACATCGCAGCCCGCAACGATGACACTCGCACGGCCGCTGTGCTGCTGCAGAACGACCCCAATGCCGACGTCCTCTCCAAGGTGAGCGCCTTCCCCGGCCTGTCCCGTGTCCCTATGGAGAGCAGCAGCTTGGTATGCTGTGCTTGTCCATCCTTTCAGTGCGGAGCATTCTGGCTGGGCTGATCCCTCCTTCTTTCCCCTAGACTGGATTTACCCCCTTGCACATTGCAGCCCATTATGAGAATCTCAATGTGGCCCAATTACTGCTGAACCGTGGAGCCAGTGTCAACTTCACACCCCAGGTGAGTGCACATTGGGATGCTGCTGGGGGTGGGAATGCTGCAGCACCAGAGGAGGGTTTTATACCTGTATATACATATATATATGTATATACAAATCCATTCAAAAAGCATACATTCCATACCCTATACATTCAGACACAAACTGCTGACAAGGTCTGAGGCTAACATTAGGTCCAGCCACACCTGGGTTCCATCCAGAGTTTAGAAAGCAAATGGGGGTCTATTCTGAACCTCGTGACTCAGTAGCAGAGTCTGCCTTACCCTCTGTGCCTTTAGTCCCCTCTTTAGCTCAGTTTCACCTCGATTTTCCTCTCTATGCTTCTTCATCCATGTACTAAGTAGTAGATTGAGCCTTGCCATCTAGTTCTCTTCAGGAAAAATCATGTTATAAATCACCTTTATAAATCATGCTGTACCTTTATAAATCATATTAAAACCACTGATGCTTTTCATGGTCATTCTTTGAGGGCTCCCCTTAACAGACCTCTGTCCTTCTGCAGAATGGGATCACTCCCCTGCACATAGCCTCGCGCCGGGGCAACATCATCATGGTGCGGCTACTGCTGGACCGCGGCGCCCAGATAGAGACAAGGACCAAGGTGAGACTGCTCCTGAGTCACCACCAGGTACATGGGACATCCCCCTCGCTCCTTGTGCCCAGGGAGCAGTGCATGTGAGCACCTTGCTCGGTGAGTGAGGGAAGATGCCAGCTGCACCGAGGGGATGGACCAGGTTCATGTGGAGATGCAGGAGGCTGCGTGGCTGCAGTGGAATGGGGCTTCGGGAGGGGAAAAGCTCTGTTTTGCCTTATTTTACATCCCAAGTCCAAAGCCCCTGGTGGCTGTCCTGCCTGTGGGGGAGCTTTGCCCTTCCTTGTCCACACCGAGCCCTCCTCTCTCCCCAGGATGAGCTGACCCCTCTCCACTGCGCAGCTCGCAACGGACACGTGCGAATTGCAGAGATCCTGCTGGACCACGGCGCTCCCATTCAAGCCAAAACCAAGGTACCCATGAGATGCTGTGGGGTTGTGCTTGGTGCCAGGTCCCAGGGCAGGATGGGGTGGGTAACAAGGCTTGTGCACCGCTGATGCCACCCGTGGCAATGATGGGGCTGAGGTTTTGGCCTGCTCAACGGGGTAAGGGATGCTGTTGTAGCCGGGCCCTCCTGCCCAGCACTGATGCCCCTCTCCATGGTCACAGAACGGCTTGTCACCGATGCACATGGCAGCACAGGGCGACCACCTGGACTGCGTGCGCCTGCTCCTGCAGTATGGTGCTGAGATCGACGACATCACCCTGGACCACCTCACGCCGCTGCACGTGGCCGCGCACTGCGGGCATCACCGCGTGGCCAAGCTGCTGGTGGAGAAGGGGGCCAAGCCCAACTCCCGAGCACTGGTGAGAGACCTGGGGCAGACCCAAGGCTGGGGTGCAGAGAGAGAGGGTTCTCATCAGTGACCCTGCATCCATCCCTCCATCTGCAGAATGGCTTCACGCCCCTCCACATCGCCTGCAAGAAGAACCACATCCGGGTAATGGAGCTGCTGCTGAAGACAGGAGCATCCATCGATGCTGTCACTGAGGTAGGTGGGATGCAGCCCGCCCCATCAATCCTGCTGATGCCATGCAGAGCAGGGAGTGATGGCCCTGTTGGCTCTGCTGGTCCCCAGGCACCTTCTTCATCGCAGCTCAGAGCTCTTTGCAGCTCAGGACATGCTGAGCTTGGCAGCATCTCTCCACAGCTGCTCCCTGCAGGGCAGGAGACTGCAAAGGGAGGCTGTAGGTCTCCGTATTCCACTCAGGCTCCTGGGCTGAGTATTCCCCTGTGCTGGAGCATGCTGCAGGGGCAGGGAGGAAGGGGCAGGAATTGACGTTGGCAAAGCAATCATCTCCCATCTTGGCTCCTGGCCCCTTTCTCTCTGCAGTCCGGCCTGACCCCCCTGCATGTGGCCGCCTTCATGGGGCACCTGCCCATTGTCAAGACCCTGCTGCAGCGTGGAGCCTCTCCTAACGTGTCCAATGTGGTGAGTCCCACCATGGCAGGGTCCAGCAGGAGATGGGGATCCCTGCTCCCTCTGCAGCCCCTGCTCTGTGCCAGCAGGAGGAACCCGTAGGGAACAGAAAGGGCTGTGGGCACTGCTCATATACCCTCCTGTGGCCTCACCACTTTATCCTGTCCTTGACGCAGAAAGTGGAGACACCCCTACACATGGCAGCCAGAGCTGGGCACACAGATGTGGCAAAGTACCTGCTGCAGAACAAAGCCAAAGCCAACGCCAAGGCCAAGGTAAGTACCGAGAACCTGTGTGATAGTCCACGGGTGCTGCTTTCTTTGCTCTGTGCAATGTCAGGGGCACGGCAAAGGGACTGGTCCTCACCTGCCTCCCTCGCAGGACGACCAGACCCCTCTGCACTGTGCTGCACGCATCGGCCACACTGCAATGGTCCAGCTCCTGCTGGAGAACAGCGCCGACCCCAACCTGGCCACCACGGCAGGGCACACACCTCTGCACATCACCGCCAGGGAAGGGCACATGGACACGGCCATGGCCCTGCTGGAGAAAGGAGCCTCACAGACCTGCATGACCAAGGTGGGCTGGGGCAGCGTCACTGCCGCAGGAGGGGCAGCATCCTCCTGTGCCGCAGCATCGCGCCGGTGCTGTCCTCCTCGCCCCTGACGCGCTGTGATGCGCTGCCTGTCTCCTCAGAAAGGATTTACCCCTCTCCACGTTGCAGCCAAGTACGGCAAGGTGGACGTGGCAGAGCTGCTGCTGGCGCACCAGGCTCACCCCAACGCGGCGGGGAAGGTGAGTGATGCTGCTGTGGGTGACGTGGGGCACGGAGGGGCTCTGTGTGACCTGCCTGTGCCATGTCCTCCTCCCCAGAACGGCCTGACCCCGCTGCACGTGGCTGTGCACCACAACAACCTGGAGATCGTCAAGCTCCTGCTTCCCAAAGGGAGCTCCCCACACAACTCAGCATGGGTAAGCCTGGACAGGGTGTCCTGGAGATGTGTGTCTGAGGCCAACAGCATCCCCCAACCCACTCTCTGCAGCGGTTGCCCTGCTCCAGGACAGGCAGTGTCAGGGATAATCCCTGCTGGCAGGGCTATGGATGTGATTCCATGGCAAGCCCTGCCAAGCAGCGCTGTGGTCTGGCAGTTTGGGAAAGCACACATGAATGTTTGCATGCAGCTATGAAGCAGTGAGTCAGAAAACCCAAGGGCTCGTGCGACTCATCCCACTCTGCCTGCGGATGGGGAATTGTCTCCCTGGGAGCAGAGCAGCAGCCTCCCTTTCCCACAGTGTTAGCAGAGGCTGCATCCTGACAGCACACAAGTGGCTGCTGGTGCTCGCCCTCCCCATTCCTGGTGGGATGCAGGAGCATCGGGAGCAGCCGGTACCGGCACCAGTCCCTGCTGCTCTGTGTCATCGGGCAGCGGGATGCAGGAGCATCGGGAGCAGCCGGTACCGGCACCAGCCCCTGCTGCTCTGTGTCATCGGGCAGAGCTGTGCTCAGGGCCCTGCAGGCTCTGCCTGAATACTAATGCTGCATGTTGGAGCCTTGCTCCACACCTCAGCCAGACACGTTCTAGGAGGGCTCTGTCTGCCCTGGCTTCTCTCAGCTCCATGTGGCTGAATGCTGCTGCTGCCAATACCAGTTGAACTGGTACCTAAATGACTGCAGGAGAGCATTTACCTTCCTGCAGCCTCACCCAGTTGAACCTCATCTTTGAAAGCCCTGTGCTGACTGGGCCGGAAGAGTGAGATGTGGCCTTGGTGTCAGGGCTGGTTGCTGTCAGGAGATGGCTCAGGTGTGAGCCTGCATCCCTGAGCTCTGGAGGACGGCAGGATGCTCAGGCCTGGAGGGAGGGACAGGGTGACTCCTTCTGTCCCTGCTGGTCTGAGCCCCACCGTGCACCTCTCTCCCTGCAGAACGGGTACACCCCCCTGCACATTGCTGCCAAGCAGAACCAGATGGAGGTGGCCAGGAGCTTGCTGCAGTATGGGGCTTCTGCAAACGCAGAGTCCATGCAGGGAGTCACCCCCCTGCACCTGGCATCCCAGGAAGGGCACGCGGACATGGTGACACTGCTCTTCTCCAAACAAGCCAACGGCAACCTAGGCAACAAGGTGGGTTGTTGGCATGTCCTGCTTGAGACAAGCAAGCAGTGGGGAGCAGACAGTGATGCTCCTTGCTGACAGCGTGCTGGGCAAGAGCAGGTCACTTGGCCAGGTTGGGGTCCTGAGTTAGGGTCTGGTAGAGCTGCAGTGGTGGCATTGCCACTGTGCTGACACCTCCTCTGTTTGCAGAGTGGCCTCACTCCTCTCCATCTCGTGGCCCAAGAGGGACACGTGCTGGTTGCTGATGTTCTGGTGAAGCACGGAGTCACGGTGGATGCAACAACCAGGGTAAAGTAGTGCACTGACTATGGCTGTGGTCCTATAGGCCTGCTATAGGAGGAACGATGCTTGCCTTTTTGTGCAAGAGCCCCCCCCCCCCCAGGCATCCTTACCATCTTGTCTGTATCCTGGGCATCCTCCCTATTCTCCCCCCAACCTCCCTGAAAGGACAATTCCTACCTGTTTGCACAGCTCATCCCTGCACTCCTGGGCACAACATGGGGCTCTCTGCAGTGTGCCCTCTAGCCCTGGCCCTGGGTCTCATCCTGAAGCCCCATCTTTTATCCATGGAGGCTTGCCAATGGGAAGAGGATACCCAATCCAGAAGGGCATGAAGCACCACTGATGTTGATTTCTTCTTTCAGATGGGTTACACTCCGCTGCATGTGGCCAGCCACTATGGGAACATCAAGCTGGTGAAGTTTCTACTGCAGCATCAGGCTGATGTCAATGCCAAGACTAAGGTACAGAGATGTCCTGCGCTCCAAACACCCTTCTGCTCTGGGTGAGAGCAGGCAGGCTGACTGGGGAGGGCTTAGCCTCCCCCCCTACTTCCACTTCTCCTTCACAGCATCACTCCACTGCTGGAAGCCGCTGTAGTCTAGCTACAGCAAGTGCTGTGCTCTGTACAGCCCATTGCTTACCCCACAGACGAGGGAGCTGCCCTAAGCTCCAGCCATTAAACACAATGCAAGGTTTGGGGGGGCATTTCTGGGGTCCGCAGACACCCATAGGTGATGGCAGCACCCTCTGTCCTCCCCTGCAGCTGGGCTATACCCCTCTGCACCAGGCAGCGCAGCAGGGCCACACAGACGTGGTGACACTGCTACTGAAGCACGGCGCCTCTCCCAACGAGATCAGCACCGTGAGTACCACATCCCCACATCTCCTCTCCCCACGGCCAGCCCCGGTGGCTGCTGCTGACCCATCTTCCCTCCTGGCACAGAACGGCACCACTCCTCTGGCCATCGCCAAGCGCCTGGGCTACATCTCGGTCACAGATGTGCTCAAGATCGTCACGGAGGAAACAGACATCCCGGTGAGGCTCGGGATCAGTGTGGGGCCGGGAGCTGGGTGCGAGCCGAGCGTGCAGCAAACGCTGTTCTCTGACTCCGCGCTGCTCCCTGCAGTCCGTTGGTGACAAGCACCGCATGAGCTTCCCGGAGACTGTAGACGAGATTCTGGATGTGTCAGAGGATGAAGGTGAGGGAAAGAGCGGGGATGCGCCGTGGCGGAGCTCTGCTGGATGGGCACCGGTGTTCTGACGGCCCGGGGGGTTGGAGCTGTGTGGTCCCACAGTGGTCTTGCAGAGCATCACCAGGCTCCTGGGGCAGCACCTCCCGGCTCGGGAGCATCCCTGCGCTACGCTGGGGTACCCCGGGACCTCTCCGTGGTCCCACACCCCACTGCACAGAGCCCTCGGGCGTGCGGAGCCGTCACCGTGCCCTGCTCTGCAGTGTGGTACCAGCTCCCAGCCGGGCCGCGGTTGGTCCCCTCCCACCGAGACCTCACCGTTTTGCCTCTTCTTACTTTGCAGGCACTGCTCATGTCACAGTAATGGGTATGAAATGTGTCCACCCTCCCCAGCTCAATGGCCCATTTCACCCCATGGCCACTAACCATCCGCACATCACCTCCATCCGCCGCGCCGCGCTGCCGGGCTGTGCCGTGCATCGCAGCACCGGCCCTGCCATCCTGCCCTGCCCGTCCGTGTCCGTGCTGCTTGCTGTGCTGTGACTGCATGAACGGGGGCAGCCCGGCTCCCTGCCCCTCCTGGGGCTATGGCCAACTCCAGTGCCCCTCCACTGCTGCCCCTTGCTAGGGCAGGCACGAACCAGGCGTGCTCGGGGTCTCCGTCCCCGCACCGTCACCCCTCTGCTTTGGGGGTGCTGGGTTCCCTCCCATAGGGAGCCTGGTGGAGTCCCTAGCGGGTGTTAATGGGTCAGCAGGCAGGGCCTGTGGCTCCAAGCAGTGATGGGGGTCCTTCCTGTGTCCCCAGCGCTGCCCATGCTCCTCTAACAGGCACGCAAGGGCAGGATGTCCCCTGCAGGCTCTGCTCTGTGTGTGGTGCTGTGGGAAAGAGGTGCTGACAGCCACCAGAGCCCCCGTCCCTGACCCACAGAGACCCCATCTGGCAGAGGGCAAAGCTGCCCTTTGGCTGCCTGATACTCAAGGGATGAGTGTGTGTGGCCAGCAGGGATGTGCCCTGAGGAGGGATGGGTGCGAGGGCTGGATGTCTGCCTTTCTGCGTGCTGAGCCAGCGCTGTGTTTCAGAGGAGGAGCTGATCGTGCCAAAGCCCAGGACGCTGGATGCCAGGGACCAGGAAGGCAAGAGGGAGATGATGGAGTTTGCGACCACGACGACACTGGAAACGTACGAGGCATGGGATGGCGGGCAGGGAGCTGGTACAGCGTGTGGGGCCGGCCTGGTGCTGGGCTGGGGTGCCAGCAGGGCAGGGGCGGCTCTTGGTAAGGAATGGGCTGGCAGAGCAGGCATCGGGTTTCTGCACCAGGACATGGGTTCACTGCGGAATTTGCCTTTGTCCGGTGGCCTTGGGACTCCCTGAGTGCAGCCAGGGGCTGAGGGGCCCAGAACAGCCACTTCAGTGCTGTCATTGCCCTCTTCTGCAGGATGGAGTTGCCAACCATCCTGCATGTCCCCTGCGTCACACCTGAGACCGTGGTGACCAGAGCAGAGGAGACTGAGCAGGTAGGACCTGTGGAGGCAGGAGCTGAGTGTCCCCACAGGAGTGGGTCATGAGCAGCATGAGACCACAGCCCCCAATGCGTTCCCTACCGTGGGAGCCCCCATCACCACAAAGCCAAACCACGGAGCGGGCGGTGGGGATGGACATGGGAGTTATGCCACTGTGGAGGAGTGGGACCCCCAGAGAGGACCCTGTGCCCATGAGGGGCTCTCCTTGCCTTGCTCAGCCTTCCAAGGAGTTCGATGAGGACTCGCTGATCCCCAGCAGCCCCGCCACCGAGACCTCGGACAACATCAGCCCCGTGGCCAGCCCGGTGCACACAGGGTGAGTGCTGGGGCCCTGCAGCACACACGTGTGCTCTGTGTGAGCTCGGCCGCAGGGCTCCCACCCACCCGGACCTCTGTGCCCACTCCAGGTTCCTGGTGAGCTTCATGGTGGATGCCCGCGGTGGGTCCATGCGGGGCAGCCGGCACCACGGGCTGCGCGTGGTCATCCCGCCCCGCGCCTGCGCTGCTCCCACCCGCATCACTTGCCGCTTGGTGAAGCCACAGAAGCTGCCCGAGCCCCCTCCGCTGGCCGAGGCCGAGGGTCTGGCCAGCAGGATCATCGCCCTGGGGCCTGCAGGGGCCCAGTTCCTCAGGTGAGCACATGGGGATGCAGCACGATGTCCCCCAGGGATGGGGATGGACCCAGGAGGGGTGAGACCTCTGCCCATCTCTAATGGGGGTCTGGTGCAGCAGCGATCCTGCATCCAGCCGAATGCATCACGTCTGTGGGCTGGGTCGTTGCAGCGTAAGGAGTAGTGGCTGTGCTGTGGTAGGAATAGCCCTGACCACCACAGTCCTATTGGGCACAGAGCCCTCTTTCCCAGCGCAAGGGGTGTGCACGGTCCTGCCCTCTCCGGTGGCTGTGTAGCGTGGGCAGATCCCAAGGACCACTTTGCTGCAGCAAGTGGATGTGAGCACCGTCCCCTGCTCTCTGCAGCCCCGTCATTGTGGAGATCCCACACTTTGCCTCCTATGGGCGCCGGGACAGGCAGCTGGTGGTGCTGCGCAGCGAGAACGGCTCCCTATGGAAGGAGCACCACAACTGCTATGAGGAGAACTACATGGAGCAGCTGCTCAGTGGCATGGATGAAGGTGAGCTTCGTGGTGCCGGGCAGGCAGGGCCTTGGCGCTGAGCACCTCTGCACAGGCTGCTCTGGGTGGTGGGATGGGGCTGAGTGTGATCAGCGATGGCTGCGCTGCCCTTGCAGAGCTGGAGAGCCTGGAGGACCTGGACAAGAAGAGGGTCTGCCGCATCATCACCAATGACTTCCCCCTCTACTTCGTGGTCAAGTCACGGATTTGCCAGGACTGTGACTCTATTGGCCCCGAGGGAGGCTGTTTGAGAAGCACATTGGTGCCCATGGTCCAGGCCACCTTCCCCGACACGGCTGTCACCAAGAGCGTGCGGCTGGCCCTGCAGGTGAGCCTGCCCAGCGGCACCGCAGCCTGCTCCTGCAGGCAGGAGTAAACAGCACCCACAACGAGGGGAACCCGGTCCTGATGCCCTGTGCTTGTGCTGCAGGCGCAGCCCGTGCCCGACGAGCTGGTGACAAAGCTGCTGGGGAACCAAGCAACCTTCAGCCCCATCGTCACGGTGGAGCCGCGCCGGAGGAAGTTCCATCGCCCCATCGGCCTCCGCATCCCTCTGCCACCATCCTGGAAGGACAATCCCCGGGACAGCGGGGAGGGGGACACCACCAGCCTGCGCCTGCTCTGCAGTGTGATCGGTGAGCCCACAGCCCACAGCTTCTGGAGCCAAAGAGAAAGCAAAGGCCTGGGGGGTGCGGAGGAAAAGCACCGCGCTCAGCCTTTGCTTTCTGCTGCAGGAGGGACGGCCCAAGCCCAGTGGGAAGATATCACAGGCACCACAAAGCTGGTCTATGAAAACGAGTGTGCTAACTTCACCACCAATGTGTCCGCGAGGTGAGTCCAGGGTGGGCATGAGCTCATCTGGGGACATCTGTGCTTCCTCTCGGGGTGCAGTTGTGAGAGGAGGTGGCCCCGTGCCCCAGTCCCGTTGCAGGGCAGTGAGACCCTCACGTTGCTTCATGCCCGCTGGCAACAGGGCTCATTCTTTGTTCTGGGGTTGGGTTCCCATTACCAACGCGGATGCTCATGTACCCCATGCTCTGTGTGCACCCCTACGGTGCAGTTTGCTGTCGGGGGGCAGCATTCCCTGGCACCGGGACCCTGACCCATCCCTCCTGCAGGTTCTGGCTGGCTGATTGCCCGCGCACAGCCGAGGCCGTGCACTTTGCCACCATGCTGTACAAGGAGCTGACGGCCATGCCCTACATGGCCAAGTTCGTGGTGTTTGCCAAGATGAATGATGCTCGGGAGGGCCGGCTGCGCTGCTACTGCATGACCGATGACAAGGTGGACAAGACTTTGGAGCAGCATGAGAACTTCACTGAGGTGGCCCGCAGCAGGGACATTGAGGTTGGTCTGGCAGGAGCAGGGGACAGGGGATGATGATTGCAATGGAGGGGACCGGCGCAGAGAGGATGCTGTGCAGGGGCAGGAGAAGCAGCTCTTCGAAGGGTCTGAGCCTGTTTTCTGCTCCCTGGCAGGTGATGGAGGGGATGCCTTTGCATGTTGAGCTCTCAGGGAACCTGGTGCCCATCAAGAAGGCCACTCAGCCCCGCACCCTGCTCTTCCAGCCCTTCCGGGAGAACTGCCTAGGCATCCCCATCAAGGTACAGGCAGGGTCCCCAGCAGGTCTGGGCTGCCCACTGGGGCCTCTGCACTCGTCCTGTGCCACCTAACCGGGCTCTTGGTGAGCAGGTTCGGGACAGCAGCCGGGAAGCCAGCGGCTCCCTGTCTTTCCTCCGCAAAGCCATGAAGTATGAGGACCTCCAGCATGTGCTGTGCCACCTGAACATCACCATCCCACCCTGCAGCAAGGTCAGCGCTCAGGCATCTTTATCCTCACGGCCGTGCTCCACAGGACCAGGCCGTGCTGTCCTGGGTGCCAGGGCAGAATGCGGCCCCCTTGTCAAGCTGCTGACCCCTTGTTTCGTGCCCACTCCCCCAGGGCAGCGGCAGTGAGGAGCGGAGGAGGACGCTGACGCTGCTGTCGCTGCGGGAGCGGTACAGCATGCTGAGTGAGACCAGTTTCGGTAGGCAGCCCGCACGTGGGATGCCCAACCCTGGGCTGACCCCGCTGTGCTGGCGGCAGCTTCCCTTTCCCACGGGTTTCCTTGGTCCTGCCTGTATCCAGGGCTATGAGACCCCCTTTTCCCTTTGCCGTGCTGGTGCAGGGCCCTGAAGCTGTGATTCCTTCTTCTCCTCCAGGCTCCCTGAGCAGCACGGACAAGGCAGACCAGAAGATGGTTGATATAGCAGAGCAGCTGGGTCTCAGCTGGGCTGGTGAGTCCATACCTGATGGTTCTGAAAGCGGACACATAGGAAGGCTGGAAACAGGCTGTAGCAGGGACCCAATGTGCTTTACACTGTCCAGTTGGTGTGCATGCAGTCTGTACTAGCTCCTGTGGCAGGCTGGAGCCTGCGAGCGTACCATGGCACTGAAATGCACCTCCTTGCAGAAGTACATCCATTCACAAACACACAGACACCAGGCCAGGGTTTTGTTTGAGTTGTGCACATCGCTGCTGTTTGTGGAGCCCAGAGCTGTCGCTGCAGCCACACACCCAATGGCAGGACCTGTGTCTGTCCTTAGCATGAGATGCTGCTACCCTGGTGACAGCCAGGCTGGGCAGAGGGGCTTCAACCTCTGCTCCATCCCAGCTCCTGCTCCTGTGGTCTGCTACGTTCAGTTGTGCAGGGTTAGGGTTAGGGATAGGGATAGGGATAGGTTTGGGTTTTGGGACCCTGTGCTGGGTCTGGCTGAGCCCTTCACAACATTCCTAACCCTTTCCTGCCTGGGAGCTGGCAGTGGGTACCAGAGGGTGTGATGCTGAGGTGCGATGTCTCCCCCAGAGCTGGCACGAGAGCTGCAGTTTGGGGTGGATGAGATCAATAGGATACGTGTGGAGAACCCCAACTCCCTGCTGGAGCAGAGCTTGGCCTTACTCAACCTGTGGGTCAGCCGCGAGGGCAAGAACGTCAACAGTGAGTATCTGCCCTGCTGCAGGCAGGGTTTGGGGGTCACTGCCTGGCTCTGCGCTGAGCTGCTCTGCCTGGAGGTGCCTGGGCATGGCCGTGCTCCCCATGATGCTGACACCAGCTTCCATCCGCAGTGGAGACTCTGTACACGGCGCTGAGGAACATCGACCGCAGTGAGATTGTCAACACACTGGAGGGCTCCGGGCGGCAGAGCCGCAGCCTCAAGGGCAGCTGGCGCTGCACGGAGAGGGACTATTCCCTGTCACCATCCCAGATGAATGGTGAGTCCATCCCTGGGAAGGCAGCACTGCAGGAGGGCCCCAGGGATGCAGTCGGTGCAGGCAGATGGGGGTGGTCTTGTCCAACCTGCGGTCCCTGGGGGTCTCAGTGGGCACAAGGCACTGCCAAGTGCTCACGAGGCTTACGGTGAGGAAAGCTTGGCTCTGCCTTCTCGGAAGCTCTCAGGAGGGGGGGACACAGTTCCTTATCCTGATGTGTCCCGGCTGGTGGTCCCACATGGATCCCTCCTGGGGAGCTGGCACATGGCACAGGGACAGGGCTCAGTGCTGCTGTGCCTCATGGCTCTGTCCTCTCCGTCTCTCTGAAACACGCCACCAAACACCATGAGATGCGGTCACTCCTGAGGGTCACTTCTTGTCACCTCCCTCCTCTGAGCTCATCCTGGCCTCTCCTCTCATCTCCCTCCACTGCCTGGCTCCACTGTCTCCACCTCAGCTGAGTCCTCCGGGAGCCACATCCTGCTCCAGTGACCGCATGTCACCAAGGATGTCCTCCTCCCGCTGCCCACCCTTCCTGCACTGCCCCGCGCTCCTTCCCTCGCTGCCCCTGCACTGCTTGCCCTGGTCAGCATCCACACAGGGCAGAGGTGCCCCTTCTGTGCTGGGGTCCCCATGCTGTGGCTGTGACAGGCACTGCCTGGGGAGCAGAGCGGGCTCTCGGCTGATCCTCAGGGGTGGGATAGAGCCAGTGGGATGGCTTAGAGCTGGAAAAGGCTGAGCAAAGCCACCTGGGTGTGTTGGAGTGCCTTGCTTGGCTGTAGTCTGTACTGGGGGGCCTGGGCTGTGCCTATGAACCAGGGTAGCAATGAGGGCACTGTGTCTTGCAGTGTGGGTTGGGCATCATGTGGACCCCATGTCAGTGCTCCCCAAAGGTTATGGGCAGCCTCAGGACTTGAGGGGACGCATGGCAGCACTTGGAAGCATAGAATCATAGAACAGTTTGGGTTGGAAAGGACCTTAAGATCATCCAGTTCCAACCCCGTGCCGTGGGCAGGCACACCTCTCACTAGACCGTATCACCCAAGGCATGACCATCGCTGTCCTTGGAGCCCTCACCCTGTTTCCCTTCTTGCCTCACTGTGCTTGTGCGTGCTGGAGATGATCCTCTATCTGCCCATATAGGTTACGCTTCGCTGCAGGACGAGCTGCTGTCCCCTGCCTCCCTGCATTACACGCTGCCATCCCCGCTGCGCGCCGACCAGTACTGGAATGAGGTGGCCATCATGGATGCTATCCCTGTGGCTGCCACCGAGCAGGACTCCCTGATGGAGATGTCCGACATGCAAGTGTGGTCCTCGGGGCTCACCCCCTCGCTGGTGACTGCTGAGGACTCCTCTCTGGAGTGCAGCAAGGCTGAGGACTCGGATGCCACAAGCGAAGGCCGTTTCCCTGGGCACCTTCTAGCAGATGCGCATGGCCCAGACCACATGGGCTCTATGGACCTGGTTGAGGATGACACAGTGGACTCAGATGCCATGAACGGCTTGATTGACCTTCTAGAGCAGGAGGAGGGGCAGAGGCCGGAGGGGAGGATGCCAACCGGGAATCGCCAGCCCGAGACTGGGGAGCAAGAACCGGAGAGTGAAGGCTCTTTTGTTTCAGCTCAGCAGAAGGTGCAAGCCAGGATCGCAGCATCACCGACTGTCACCCACGTTGTGGAGACAAGCGAGGACAGGTACGGTGTCTCGGGGTGCCAGGGTGGCTGTGGGAGGGGAGCAGAACTGCTTTGCCACCTATTACCCTATGCTGGGCCGGCTGCTATCATCTCCCAGCTTTGCTTGCATCCCTGACGGTGTCAGCATCCCCGGGCATCCCTGGTGCAGATGCTCTGAGGAGCAGAGCACTGTGGAGGGACCGCAGGCAGAGAGCCAGGTCCTGCATGTGGGTTGTGTCCTCCCGGAGCCCGGCATTGCCTTAACCCTGGCGGGCAGGCTGTGGGGCAGGCAGGGAGGAGGCTTGTGCCCTTCGTGCATCTGTGTTCATGCTGCTTCTGCTGGGGGCCCATGGCCGGGGCTGGGCTGGTGCTCAGGGCAGCACTCCATGGCAAAGCTGACTGCCTCTCTTTCTCTGTCTTTCTCTCCCTGTCCCTCTCCGGTGCCCAGGCTGAGGGACTGGAATGCAGAAGGCTCCTTTATCTCCTGCCTACAGGACCTGACAGAGGGCTCCTGGCAGGAGGGGGTCACCCGAAGTCTGCTCCCAGCGCACACCACAGCCTCCGGGGCGCAGGGCCAGGAGCAGGAGCAGGTCCTGGTGCCGGCCATGGAGCTGATGCGGATCAGCTCCGCCGAGGACAGCGCAGGCGGGTGGCAGGAGGAGGCAGACAGCCACTTCTTTGGGCACATGAGGGTAAGAGCAGGGGGTCCCGGCCCCGCAGGAGATGGAGACCCAATGGAGGTGCGGACCCCTTTGCTGCGCTTGCCACGAAGCCAGCCAGGACACACGAGTTTGGTGCCCCTCGGGGCGCCTCTCAGCCCAGAATAGCCCGCAGAGCCTGACACCTGAGCTCCAGCAATCCATTTATAACCCAGGCAGCCTCCCTGCCTGCTTCCTTATTGAGTGTCTGCCCTGGCTGCCGGCCCGACAGCCTGATGGAGCCGGGAATGGCGGTGGTCGGGGGCCAGGCTGGGGGAGCATCCTGCTGTGGCCACACAGAGCCCGCAGGTACACGGTTAAGGAGGACACCTTTCCGGCACAGCCACGCTTGGACACGGCTGCTCTGCGCTCACATGCGGGTCCGGTGACCCCCGGCTCCGTTTGTGCCATGAGCGAGGACCGCGCGCTGCCCTCCCTCCGTAGCCAAGGGGGCTGCTGGTGGAGAGGGGAAAGGGGCCGGGGTCTGTCCCGGTTGCTGCCCCGCTGGGGATGGCTGTTGCTGTCACAGCCCTGGCCCCATAACGGGAGCTGGGAGCGCAGGGGACGCGCCAGCTGCCCGCTCCCTTCTCACCGCCCATCACCGGAGCCGCGAGCTAAAGTTACAGCAGCCCCACTGCAGCGCTGGCCCCACTGCAGCCTGCGGCCCCACGGCGCTGCTGCGGCCCCAGGGCAGCCCCATAGGGCATGGCAGGATGTGGGCTTTCCTGGCCCAGCTGCTGATAGCGCTGGTGCTGCTGGCCTTCTTCCTGGTGAGCTGCCAGAACGTCATGCACATCGTCAGGGGCTCCGTCTGCTTCCTGCTCAGACATGCCCACCTCGAGCTGGACAAGGAGCTCGGGGAGAGCCCGGGGCTGGCGGACGATGAGGACGCTCTGTCCACCAGGGTCGTCCGCCGGCGCGTCCTGGTGAAGGTAAAGAGAACCCCTCCAGGGCGGATGCAGGGACGGAGCGCGGTGGGAAGAGGCAGAGGCGGTGGGGGGCACATCAGCAGCGGCTCCTCGCAGCCCCCATCGCGCTCTGATGTCCCTCCTGTCCCCGCAGGGGAATGAAGCCCTTCAGCTCCCGGGGGAGCAGGTGACGGAGGAGCAGTTCACCGATGACCACGGCAATATCATCACCAAGAAGGTGACGCATGGCGCTCCTCTCCCTCTGCCCCCGTTGTCCCGGCGGCCCCGCGCAGGACATCCGTACACCGCTGTCTTGGGTTGCGGTGCGTGGCACGGGGCAGCGGCTGCGGTCCACAGCCGGGCTGACATCCGCGTGTGCTGCAGGTCATCAGGAAGGTGGTGCGGCAGCTCGGGCCCGGCGGCACGCAGGAGCAGCAGGAGCTGCTTCTAGAGGGGGATCCCCAGGACCTGGAGGATGAGGATGATCACTTCATGAAGTACTCCATCCTGCACCGGGACGGGCTGGGGGCCAAGGTACAGTGCGGCTCATAGCCCTGCCCTGCAGGCTCTGCGACTCCAACACCCTCTGTCCTTCTGCCCCGCTCTCCTCTCCTGTTTCCCCTCTATGGCTCTCGTTTTGCTCCGTGTCCTTCTGCCTCTGACTCTGCTTTTCCCTCTCCTGTCCTTTCTGTCTCTGTGTCTATCTGCCCGGGGGATGTCCTGCTCCCTGCCCCTGCGGCTTCCTCAGGACGAGGTGCGAGCGCGTGTCCCGAAAGCAGAGCTCTCCGGGGGCAGGATGGGGGCTCAGATAGTGAAACGAGCCAGCCTGAAAAGGGGGAAGCAGTGACCCCTCAAATGGCCTCTTTGGAGGTAACCCCACCTTTGCTCTTTCCTTCTGTCCCAGCTCCCCATGCTGCTGCCTGCGCTGAGCCGCTGGTCGTGCACATCCTCCTGGGGAAGCGTGAGGAGAGGGGTTACTGTGCTGCAGCAGAGCACTGCGGGAGGGCAGAGGCTTAAACCGATGCCGGGGTGCAGTGGGTGCAGTGGGTACAGTGGATGCATTGGGTACAGTGGGTGCAGAAGGTGCAGTGGGTGCAGTGGGTGCAGTGGGTGCAGTGGGTGCAGTGGGTGCAGTGGGTACAGCAGATGCAGTGGGTGAAGTGGGTACAGTGGGTGCAGAAGGTGCAGTGGGTGCATTGGGTGCAGTGGGTGCATTGGGTGCAGTGGGTGCAGTGGGTGAAGTGGGTGCAGTGGGTGAAGTGGGTGCAGTGGATGCATTGGGTACAGTGGGTGCAGAAGGTGCAGTGGGTGCAGTGGGTGCAGTGGGTACAGCAGATGCAGTGGGTGCAGTGGATGCAGTGGGTACAGTGGGTGCAGAAGGTGCAGTGGGTGCAGTGGGTACAGCAGATGCAGTGGGTGCAGTGGGTACAGTGGGTGCAGTGGGTACAATGGATGCAGTGGGTACAGTGGGTACAGTGGGTGCAGTGGATGCAGTGGGTACAGTGGATGCAGTGGGTGCAGTGGATGCAGTGGGTACAGTGGATGCAGTGGGTGCAGAAGGTACAGTGGATGCAGTGGGTGCAGTGGATGCAGTGGGTGCAGAGGGTACAGTGGGTGCAGAAGGTACAGTGGATGCAGTGGGTACAGCAGATGCAGTGGGTACAGTGGATGCAGTGGGTGCAGTGGATGCAGTGGGTGCAGTGGGTACAGTGGATGCAGTGGGTGCAGTGGGTACAGTGGATGCAGTGGGTGCAGAAGGTACAGTGGGTGCAGAAGGTGCAGTGGATGCAGTGGGTACAGTGGGTGCAGTGGATGCATTGGGTGCAGTGGGTGCAGTGGATACAGTGGATGCAGTGGGTACAGTGGGTACAGCAGATGCAGTGGATGCAGTGGGTACAGTGGGCGCAGTGGATGCAGTGGGTACAGTGGGTGCAGAAGGTGCAGTGGATGCAGTGGGTACAGCAGATGCAGTGGGTACAGTGGGTGCAGTGGGTACAGTGGGTGCAGTGGATGCAGTGGGTACAGTGGATGCAGTGGGTGCAGTGGGTACAGCAGATGCAGTGGGTGCAGTGGGTACAGTGGGTGCAGAAGGTGCAGTGGATGCAGTGGGTACAGCAGATGCAGTGGGTACAGTGGGTACAGTGGGTGCAGTGGGTACAGTGGGTGCAGAAGGTGCAGTGGGTGCAGTGGATGCAGTGGGTACAGCAGATGCAGTGGGTACAGTGGGTGCAGAAGGTGCAGTGGATGCAGTGGGTACAGCAGATGCAGTGGGTGCAGTGGGTGCAGTGGGTGCAGTGGGTACAGTGGGTGCAGTGGGTACAGCAGATGCAGTGGGTACAGTGGGTACAGTGGGTGCAGTGGGTGCAGTGGGTGCAGTGGGTGCAGTGGGTACAGTGGGTGCAGTGGGTACAGTGGGTGCAGTGGGTACAGCAGATGCAGTGGGTACAGCAGATGCAGTGGGTACAGTGGGTACAGTGGGTGCAGTAAGTGAAGTGGGCACAGGGTGCCTGCTCTACAGCACTGTGCCAGTCTCCATACTCAGCACCCCACTGTGACCCCCGTGCCAGGGTCAGTCACAGCACCACTCGGGGTGCTGGTCCCCAGGGCCATGGGGCTGTGCTTGTTAACGCTGGGCTGCAGCAGAGGGATGATCAGTGTCCAAAGCCGCCCAAGGGAGGGGATAGTACCTGCATGGGGGCTGAGCGGTGGTGCCCCCCTCACGTGCAGCCCTATGGCAGATACCGCTCCTCGCAGCCTGGTGCTCTGCTTCACCCTCGCAGGCTGCGTGGGGCAGCGGCAGAGCCCCGGGCCCGACGTGCGGTGCCACCGTTGTGCGGGGCACAGCCGCTGCAATCCCCACATCCGCCACCAGGTGGCGACAGCGAGTTCCGCAGCGGGGCAGCGGGGATGCGGGAGCACGAGGGCAGGACCCGGCTTCGGCTCCGGACGGTTCCAGCCCCGATCCCCAGTGTGAGCACGGGGTCACCCTCGGCTCGTGCACCCCCGGCTCCCTCTGCCTTGGTCCTGGGCCGCAGTGCGTTTGGCCCCAGCGCAGCGCGGTTCTCTTCACCGCAGTGACCGCTGCCGTCCACGCGTGGCTGTGTCTCTGTCCTCCCACTGCTCCTCACTGTGGGTGCACGGCACTCACGAGGTTTGTGCCACCCCATTCCCCAGGCAGCCCCTGGCTCTGCCTCTCGCTGCAGTGCGCTCCTGCTGTCCCAAGCAGCACGCGGAAGGGTGCAGGGTGCGTTGGGAGCATATGGGGTCCTCCCCATTGCTGTGGGTGAGGTGGTTGTCATGGCCTCCTCTATCTCAGAGCCTACAGCCGACCCCAGCTCCTTCCCTGCGCCCCGTGGTGCAGCTCAGCTCCCACTTGCTGTGCTCTGCAAAACCCATACCGTCTATGCCAATGCTGCTTGTTCCAGCCAGGGCGCTTTCCGGTACCCCCAAAGCCAACGTGGTGGTATTGGGGCAGGATGGGTGCGTGTGACAAGCACAGGGTGCAGGAGGGGCTGGGACTGCCGTTGCCCCCATGGGTGCTCCCTAGCTGTGCCTGCTAACCTCAGCTCTGTCTCTCCCTGTGTGTCTCCAGGATCTCACCTCAACACCAAACCACTGAACTCCACACACGTTCTGACACATACCTGAGGCGGGAGGAGAGGAGAGCAGAGAGTGGAGGGGAGCAGGGCTGGCTGTACATGTTCCTATAGGCTAATGGCATGATTTCTGTATGAGACATACTTACCGTCCTATCCGCATGACTGACTGACTGCAAGACGCATGAGCTACAGTACTTACAACCGACGGGGGGGGCCTCCATCCCTGCCCCACTGCTGCCGGGGCCCAGAGGCAGCAGCACACACCGGGGCATCCTCTCAGCTCCTCTGGGAGGTAAGAGACAGCAAACCAGAGGTGCGCCGATGCATCCCTGTGCCGTGTGATGCATCCCTGTGCCGTGTGATGCATCCCTGTGCGGTGTGATGCATCCCTGTGCCGTGTGATGCATCCGTGTGCCATGTGATGCATCCCTGTGCCGTGTGATGCATCCCTGTGCCGTGTGATGCATCCCTGTGCAGTGCTCCGGCTGTGGGGCAGCACGGAGCCGCTCACCTCGAGGATTGGGGTTTCACCCCCCAAGGACCCGTGCTGCCTCGGCTGGACTCGCTTCTCATCCCGCCCCATGAGCAGAGGGGCGCAGGGATCACAGTGCCCTGGGCAGAGGGGTTGGGGCAGAGCTGCCCTTCCGCTGCCCAGCGCAGGGCTCTGGGCCGAGCACTGAGCTCGTTGCTCGTGTTGGAAGTGTAAACTGTGCAGCGATGGATCAGCCTTGTGTATATGAACAATAAATACTATGCAAACCCCTAGGGACACTCAGCAGTGTGTACAGAGCAGCCGTGCTCCCAAATACCTCTTCAGGCTGCAGGACAGGCAAAGACCCTCGGAGGTGAACGGAGCAGGGAGGCAGTGGAAGGGCTGCAGGCTGCCCCATGGCCCTCGGCTGAGCCTGGCCCCTTCCTGGCCACACAGAGGGGCCCACGGCTGCAGCCCCATGGGCTTTGCCATGCCGCGAGCCCCAGTTTGTGATGGTGAAGCTGTAGGAGTGTGCTGAGGTGCGTGGGGCTCAGGGAGGATGGGTCAGGGGACAGAGCAGGGCACAGCTGTGCCGCACGCGGGGCTGTGCATGGCTCTGCTCAGCACATCCGCTCAGGACCTGAACCAGGAGCTGCTCCGTGCAAGGGCTTTGCAGGGCCCCCCGAGCCCAAGGGCCCCGGAGGCATTGGGGGGCTGTCCCCTGCGTGCTGCAGCAGCCCCCCATTGAGCCAGGGCAGCGCTGGGGGGCCGCTCCAGCAGGAGAGCCCCGTTGGAGCTCTGAGCAGTGCAGTGGATTGGATCTGCTGAGCCCCGAGTGCGGGATGTGGGCAGTGGCAATAGGTCCCATGTCCCCAACTGTCCTTTGGAGCGCAGGGGTGTGCGGACCCCGTGCTCTTTCCCCATGGAGTCCGAGTTTGCTCTCCGTGGCCACGCGCAGGAGCCCTCTTCCACCTGCGGGCCCCGGTGGGGCAGCCCCATGTGCTGCAGCAGAGAAAGACCCAGCGTAGCCTCGGAGAGCGGAGCAGCCCCTTCCCCGCCCTGAACTTGAGCCATAGGCACAGAGCCTCCATCCATCGCCCCCGCTCCGTACCGGGACCTCCCTCGACCCACTGCGGCCGCCGCATCGCCTCCTCCGTAGCATCACCGTAGCGTTGTGTGTGGGTCCCGCGCGCTTCGGCCTCGTAGACGCCTTAGGGAATGCGCTGCAACCCCTGCGGTGACATTGCTTTGCGCTCAGATCGCTTGTAGGGCTGGCGGGGGGGATCGCGCCCTACGCTGCGCCCCGAGAACGCCGCGGGCTGCACATAGGAGCTTTTTAGGAGTTTTAACGATTACCTTTATTTCCTTTTTCTAACTGTGATGGAGCCTTTGGGATCCGCCGTCGTAGCGCCCCGTGTATATAGATCGTTCCCGTACACACCGGCTGCCGGACTGTGGGTTAATAAAGAAACCGACGCGCTCCGCTCTCCCGGCTCTTCCTTTGCCATCCTGCGGGAAGGACCGAGGAGGGGGGGATCCCTCCGCCGGGCCCGGGGACTGCTGCGGGGATGGGGGAGCCCGGAGGGCTCCGGGGGCTCCTCCGCACCGCGGGCAGCGGCGCCGCTCAGCGCAGCCGCGGGGCACAGGGACCGCGCTGGGCAGCGCTCGGCCCCGCCCCTCCCGGCC